>LSSN01000326.1:0-18930 GCA_001970855.1 Smittium culicis
TTTTACTTTGTTTTTTTAAAAAAAAATAAACAAATCAAATTATTATATTTAGAATTCTAGATTTTAGGTTTTTTTTTTGTTAATTTGTAGCTAGTTCCTTGCTAGTTATTTTTTTCATTAAAAAACCTCTCAGATGGCAAATTGCCATCTGAGAGGACATTTGAACCAAAGTGGGGCAAAATACCTGTTGCTAACTCAGAGGTTTTACTGTATATAAAACAAAAAAGCTTCAATTATATCAAATTATTTTTTGTTTGAAATCCAAAATCAAATAGAAAAATTTTATAATTTTTATTATAGTGCCAACACGATAAAAATTACAAAGATATTCGTTAACTAAAATCAAAAAAGATTCTAATTTGTATAATTAATTAAGAAACTTATTAAGTTTAAATCCGAAAATGAATAAGAAAAGGATACTTTCTCAAAGTAAAAAAAAGTATTATACGTCCTGATGTACCATAATTAGACTTAGAATATAGTTTAATTAGCTTAAAGATACAGTTGAATTATCTTATGTTTTTCAAATAAATTGGAAAAAGTGTAGGTAAATTTAACATTTTACTTCAAATATTAAAATCCCTACGCAAGTTGCTCGCTAAGAGTTTTAATGATCATCTTATTTTTTAATGATTTGTAGTTTAGAAATTATTTATAATAGTTTTTTTTTTTATTATTTGGCTAATAAATATTTTTTATTTTAAATTTCTTTTTTAATAATAAAGTAAAAATTTGCTTGTAATAATAGCAGTGATAAAATTTAGTATGGATTTGAGAAGCCTGAATCGTATAAATCATCAATCAAATTAACTGCAATGTTCCTAACTTTTATAGCAGTGCCCAAATCGTATCCATGCATTTTTAACCACATGGCATCTGGTTCATTAGGGTAGGGCATTTTAGTTACTGTGGAATTGGACCCACTGCTGTTTGAGCTTAACATATTTTTGCTAAGTGTAGAGTTTGACGATTGGTTTTTATCGGAAAATAAGGGGAAATATTTTTTTAGGATGGAAGGTTTTAGATTCCTCAAACCAGCTTCGACCTTATTATCTACCAAGTGACCTGGTTCTGATTTTAAGTTTTTGTTAAATGACATACCATCATACTGATAGCACATTTGGCCGTATCCTAGCTGCATAACTGATGCAACATCGGTATTATAGCCTACGAGATTATCTCTAAGAGATACTACCTGGCCAGATGGAGATCGGCCATTATAACTAAACATGTTGTTTGGGTTCATTGTTTGCCATCTCCACCATACTCTGTCAATATAAGCATGGTGTAAATAGAACATAATATCGCTTGGCGATTCTTGACTTGACATAGTTCCACCAAGACCAATGTGGACAGATCCATGTTGAGAGTATTCTATTTCCGACCTAAAGGAGTCAAGGTTATTATTTCTTTGAATTAAGGATTCGACATAAGCTGGGTTATACCACGATTGAATTCTGTTTCCGCCATTATAAGCTCTATTTAAGCATTTAGGGGAAGGATAATTAAGGCTCCATCCAGCTTGCATTCCACTAGCTACGCAATTTCCTGGGCCAACTCCATTTCCTCCGAAATATTTATCTGTAAATATTATACTCGACGCAGGGTCAACAAAGTCTTCGGGCGAATTATAATACGGTATTGCAAAGTTGCTATTATAATTTCTTGCCAACCTCTCAAATTCATAAATAAAGTATCTATGCCATGGTAAAAACACAGGTCCTCCATGGATTGCGTCAAAATTTTCGGTGTGAACTCTAGCAAACCATGAGAACCAACCATTATCACGCATGTAATTAACTGTGTCTCTGAGGCCATTAAGTTCGCTGTCTGAATAAGACTTGATATCTCTTCTAGTAATAATATTACCACATCTAGGTAGGTTCCCCTGCATCTGATTTCCTTGGTCAAACTGTGATCTGACACTTAAAGAAAATAATACTGAGCTGAGTAAAATTGATATTTTCATTTTATTTAGTGAATTAAAACTATTTCCTAAAAAAAAATGAGACCTATTTGATATTTTATCAATATAGTTTATTATTATGTAGTTTGCTTTTTTTTTTTTTTTCAAATTATATGTAATTCGAAAAAAATAGATTATTTAAATGCTAATAATTATCGAAATGATTATAATGATTCAAATTTGCTACAATCTTTTATATTTATATAAAAAAAAACATAATTATTTCATTTTGTAAAATAGTAATAATAATACTTGTAATAAGTATGACATTTAATTGAAACGAAGCTAAAGTAGCTTATAGAGTAATAACTGGAATGTAAGCAAAATAAACTAGATCATTCATTTCAACCTCGTTATATAGGGTTTTAAGTTTAATAATCTATAAGATCTTGTGTTCATTTAATTTTTTTAGCCATTTAATTATCTATACTAATACTGTACAATTTTAAAAAAAGAGGTTGATATCCACACAAGACTATCATTTTATTTACTTTAACCATTTAATTGGCTAATATACATTGATTTATATTTTAGCTTTTTAGTAAGTTGTCATTTGCACAATTTTCTAAATAAAAGTTATTAGAAAAATCAGCTAAGCTATTAATGCTCAAAATGCCTTTTTTTTCAGTATGTACATTAAAATTATTCAATAAAAATTAATTATATATATTATACGCCACTTGAAAAAGCTTACTACACGCTCAAGTGATTTTATTAAGGCTATGGGAAAATTTATCATCCCAATAATTTTGGTCAAAGTAGTATTGCCAAATTGAAAATTAGATGGCTTTCCATATTTTATTTGAATACCAAAATGGCTTTAATTATTCCGAGTATACACGTATATTATCAGGCTGGATATTTTGGACAGTTAATAAATAGAGAAACAAGCTGAACTCCGGAAATCAATATTAAATTTAACTAGAGCTATTAGACCTATAAACTTTTTAACTAATTATATAATTATACTCATACACTTGATAATTTTGATATTGATCAAAATCTTTCAATTTAAAAGTAGTATAAGTGATTGAATTTATAGCTTTGCATTAGTATATTAGTCATATTGTTTATATACTATGACTTTCAGACTGTGCTTCGATATTTTGAATATATAAAAAGTATTTTTGTTGAGTGTAAAAATCAATAAATAAATTGGATAAATCATACCATTAAGTATATAAGTAGCTATAACATAATATAAGCTATTATGCGTTAATTTCTTTTATTTTTTTTGCTAATCCTTTGTCTATTTAATCATACGGTTATAGTATAGAAAATTTACATTGCGGATCTAAAAATTTTTTTGGAACTGATCTTTTTACATGACATATAAAAAAATGATATGGTTTTTTACATAGAGTATATTAGCTGTTAAGCGGTATAAAATAGGTCGAATCAAATAAGTAATAAAGTATAACTTTGATAAAAGTAGCGCGATTATTATACACTGCATAAAATATAAATTATTTTGCCATTATTATATAATTTATCTAAAAGTGTTAAAAATGAAATATGAGCATTACTTTAACTCTAGACTTATTAAAAATTTGATCTTATGTTATAGCAAAAAGTATCTTTGTTAAATATGCTTCGTATTAATATAAATCGCATTTTTGCCATATTTTTAACGTAAAGCATATCGATATTCAATACAAAAATTACATATCTGATATAAAACAATAATAAAAAACTTATAATGGTGTAAGCTCAAAGCTAAAAATCTTTAAATAATGCATACATATTTATCTCGCAAAAATGTGTAAATAGACTTTTATAGTACTAAAATTTATATTTATATAATTCATAATTCTATATTTCTCAGTAAACGCTTTCTTTTAACAGCTGTATAAATTTTTTAGAGTAATCCTTGACTAGAAAGGCAATGATAAAGATTATTTCAATTAAATCCAATAAATATAAAGAAAACAAGTCATTTAAGCACATTTCATTAAAATCAAAAAAAGGCTTAGCTATAGCTTTTTCAAGGATATTTTGTTTCAAGCCTCAAAAAAAATAAAGGATCTTTTTGTTGATGTCAGTTTATTTTATTCTTTATTTTTCATTCAATTTTTTTAGTAAAATTACTATAATATATATAAGCATATATCACTCTAGCAAAAATAGTGGTACGATAATTTATCAACTAAAATAAAATCAAAATTCGGTAAGTTAAATTACGCGCCATCAAATTTAAAAGAAAAGAAATACACATATCAGTCCATAATAAAGATAAAATTAGTAGTATAGCAAAGTACCTTTCCGTCAAAATTTTAATCGAGTATGGATCTAAAGTATATGCGTTCAGTATTTTCTGAATAAGCTTGATTTTGTATTACTAAATTAATTATATTTTAATATTTCAACCCACCAATTTTACTAGCAAAAAAAATTTTTTTCTTTTAAAAACATAGAAAGTAGTGATACTTTAGTCAATGTCATAATATTCCTGATATATAAAAAATTTGTTTATATTTTTCAATTATGTAGAGATTTGTATTCAAGTATAATTCGCTAATTTTAGAAGAAACCACTACAAAAATATTTGTGGAGAACAAGTGCCAAGTTAATTCCCTGTTGTTAACAAGTTTAAATTGGTGATTCTTTATGAAGGAGTCGTTTTATAGTGAGATGTGTTAAAGTGAATAAATTTGAACTCAAAAAATTATAGCCAATGAGTTAATTAGTATTTTTTGTAGCAAATAAAAATTTCAAGTTTAAATGAATAAATAGAAAAATTGAAATGCATTTTCAATTCCGCCAATAATAATTACACATAATGAATAATCAGGCAAATTACATTAAACTGCAACAAATTGGTCTCTTCGTTCAGAATCTCCCATATAAAAAACACAATATATTGCAATAAAACATTATCTATGTTTCAAATTTATTGCTATACCCTTCCTAGCTAAAAAAATTTTAACGATTTCTGGGGTCAACTCTATTTAACATGTTTATATATTATAATTGGATAAGTCAGATAAAAGCTATTTGCTATTGGACGAAAAAAAGCTACTAGCCAATTATATATTCTTATTCATATTATAATCTATTAATTTATCAGTGTGCCGTGTGACTGGATTATTTAGGGTTAAAAAAATGCCAACCACGCCTGAAAGAGATATACATATGAAAAATTCATAATTGTTTAAACTTATAAAAGTAAATTAATGTTTTTTTTTGATACTATTAACATCTAATAAGATTTAGACATGATAAATGCTTTCAATTTATTTAACTATTTTGCTAATATATATGGTTCAAAAAAAAGTAAATATTACAGTTAGATAGAATGATTAAAGTTTTACTGGAATAAACATAAATTTGCTTTATATCAAAGTTTTTTAAAGTAACGGAAATTCAGCACGTATGTAAAATAAACAAAGGTGTTATTATTGTATAGGTTATAATTCTTAAACTACATCTAATTCCGTACTACAAATTAGGCCTAGGAAATTTCAGTAAAAATAAATATCTTTAATTTATTTTTGGCCAAATTCAATAAAAGTTTTATTTCTTCTGATTGGTATTCAAATGAGACAAAAGTAAAACATAATAGTATTAATTAATATATTAAATGCCCTTTAATTTGTATTATTCATATCAAAGGATGAAATTCAATTACAAAATATTCTAAAAAAAAAATGTAATAAAGCTTTTAACCTTTTACTAATATTTATTCACGAGAGATTGAAAATAAGTATCTATTTTTTTCAAATAAAAAAATAGGGACCTGATCTTTTCAAGAAAAATGAATGATAAAAACAACTATGATTGAAAAAGTAGAATCGAATTCTTTTTTATTTTAGAAAAATAAAAAAAATAAAACTATGAGGCTATATATTTATCTGTTATTATTTTATGTTAATGGTGTGTTTTCTCAAGGCGAAGGTAATAATTTCAACAAGTTGGTTTTGTAATAGTTACTATCTCTAGAATTAAACTGTATTCAAGATATTTATTTAATTTAATTTAATTATATTTTTAAAGTTTATAGCAAATTTTAATGCGTCTTTTTTTTATTTATATATTTTCTTTAACCAAATCAGGCGATAGACCTCAACCTTCACAAGCTCAAATTTTAAACTCGGGTTCTAAGCAAGAACCAAATCCAGCCTCAAAGCCACCTTTGGTGGCTCAGTCTAACCCAACACAGTCAAATATTTCAGGCGAAAACCAACCAGTAAAAAACCCAGGCCAACAGAGTGGCGATTCAATTCCTGGAAATAAAAACGATTTAAATAATCCTTCCGATAATAAAAATGGTGTAGCACCACAATCCAAACAGCCCAGTAAAAATGATGGAGGTAAAAATCAAAGTAATCCTGATAGCTCAGTAGCTCGACAAAGTGGCGATGTTGGAAACTCTGGTAATGGCTCGAATGTTCAAACACAACAAAATGGTAAAGATTCACCAAGTAAAACGGTTCAGCAAAACTCAAAATCATCAATATTGAGCTCTACAACTTCAATTTATTCAAAGCCTGGAGATGGAAACAAGAATAAAGATATATCTGAAGATAATAATAGTAATGGGGATGGTAATGGCAACGGAGAAAACCATAAATCAGACGATGGCTGGATTGGCGGTGAAAGTGGCAGTGAAGAAGATGATGATAGCCCTGGAGTTGGATTTCCTGCAGTTGTTAAAATTATTCAACCACCAAAGTCAGTTCCGACGCCATTATTCGAAATCGGAACGGTTATTGATCTAGAATGGGACTACAGCAAAGAGCTGGATACAATTCCAAAAAAAATAACTATTGCGGTTCAGATACCGCGTGAGCTATCATCAACAACAGAATCTCAAAAGCCTATTATTGTTCATGATATCGCAGCAAACATATCAGGATCAATAAAAAAGTATAGCTGGGATACATCAAAGCAATTGCAAAATGGTTACAATTTTAGAAGCGGAAAAGGGTATAGCTTGCTAATTTATGATTCTAATTTGGGATTAAAAAAATCAGATTCACCGCCTTCTGGGAGACTACTTAAATTCAGTATGCCATTTATCTTTTATAGTTCTTACTATAACCAAACAAATGACGGGGTTCCTAGAAACTATAATCCAAACTCAGCTATGAAATTAGACACTTATGTCGCTTTAAAAATATTTATAGTTGCATTTTCGGTTTTGTTTTTCCAGTTGATTTTCTTTATTTAACCTTTGAAACTATAGTTCGGTTTAGAGTTTTTATGGTCAAATTAAAATGTATGTAGTTATAATTTATTGTATGTTTTTAGTACTCTTATTCTTCTCAATTTTTGATCATTAAATATAAGTACGATTAATTTCTAACTTTTAGCTCAATTAAATTCTAATTTTCTAAATTCCATAAAAAAAATAATAAAATAGGAATAATGAAAATCTTTTCTTTAAAATCCTCTAAATTAGTTAAATGCATTTTCAAAATGATGTCAATTTTTATATAGTAGATATAAATATTTTTTTCTATAAATTTCAAAGCTAAATTTTTAACTAGGGTGATTCTTCTTCACTTTATTTTAATACAGATATATATTATGGTTAAAATTAGTTCGTTGTTGTGGACTAATGTTCCTGTAATTAAATTTAAGGATTATAATACAAAAAAAACTGTGAGGCAAAAGATACTAGTTAGAACTCTTGTGAGCTTAGAAGGCGTATCTGATCCTAAAAACGATAGAGCACCCTTAATTTACCATAGCAGTGACTTTCCGATAGATTTCAACATGTAAGAATTTAGCAACTCATTTCCTTCTTAGTGATTGTTTAGTTGTAAATTGATCGAGAGTGCTGTTTAGTAGCTAATTATTGTTAAATTACCGCTATACTTTTAATTTTCAGAAACATGCCGATTATAAATATCGAAGGAATGATTACTCAAGAATTGTCAAAAAGCTTGGAAATAACTCTACCTTACTTAGCAATTTATAACAAGACCTTTTCCCAGTTAAAATGCACATATATTTCAGAGAGTCTAGTTTCATTTTCGCGTTTTTCTTATAAGATAGCGCCTGGAATCTACACACTTTTGGGAATATCAATTACTATTTCTCTGGCTGGAATACCTCAAGATAATATCAAATTCTCAAACCAATTTACCAGGAAGTCTTTTACTGACGGGATCTCAAAGTTTTTAATCGAAAAGGTCCTGAAAGTCAAAATACCAGCTGCCTTTGATAGGGAAATCCTTGAAAACGTCTTGGAATATATAAACGCCAGCTTTGAGTTCTATGAAATAGCTAAATCGATGAAGTAATATGATCAGTTTTTGCTGTCGAAAAATATCAGCTATATATTTTTTTTTGATTCTTGAAGTTACTGCCTAAGCGATTACAGTTTACCATTTCATACTTCATTCTATTTGCTCTTTCTGTCTATGCATTAAATGCTAGTAAAACTATGACTCGTTAATATAGAATGCATATTTATAGATAATTGGCTACTCATCTTTCGCATAGAGAAAAGATAGCTCTCTTATTCGCCATAGAGCCGTTATATTTAAATAAATATAAGCGTAATATTAGTACAATAAAACTTTAAATATTAGGCCAATAGCTAGACTTGGAGCGCATTTTCTTGGTTTCATTTTTTTTTATTTTGTGCCAATTCTTGTATTTAAATTTAAAGGCAGCTCTTGTAAACATAGTTACCTTTATTTTCGTTGATTTAAACCAACGCCTAATATAATCAATAATGTTCAAATCTGATCTCAGCGACTTTATTAAAGGCCTAAGGGCTAGCAAAAGAAATGAAGATCAATATATTTCTAATAGCATTAAAAAAATACAAAAAGAGATTATATCTAAAGATATCGACTCCAAATCCACTGCTTTGTCAAAATTAACATACCTACAAATGTTAGGATACGACATGGGCTGGGCTTCTTTCAACGCAGTCGAAGTAATGGCCTCTGATAACTATTACCAAAAAAGAATCGGTTACCTGGCTGCTATCCAATCCTTTTACGAAGAAACTGATGTATTAATGCTAACCACAAATTTGTTTAGAAAGGTATCTATTTTTATTTTATTTTATTTTATCCTTTAAGCTTAGTTGATCCTTCCATTACAGAAATCTCGATATTTAGGACCTTGCGTCTCCTGATCACTTAAAAGTTAGTTTAGCTCTTGAAGGCTTGGGCGAAGTTCTAAGCCCCGAGCTTTGCGTAGATTTATTGGACTCTGTAATAGATGTAACAAACCATCGCCTCGCCATTATAAGAAAAAAAGCTATCCTGGTTTTACACAAAATTCTAGTCAAAACTCCTGAGAATTCACAGTTCATCATTCCTATACTAAAAGAAAAGCTAGCTGATCACGATCCAAGTATTTGCACTTTTATTAAAAATTCCTATCATTTCAATTTATTTAATTTCTTGATTTTGAAAAATATTATATCAAATTATAATTTTATATACTCATTCAAAAACTCTGCATTCATCCTTACATTCATAGGCGTTGTTTCTGTAACTGCGAGTGCCATCTGTGAACTAGCCCAAAATGATCCCAAAACATATTTACCTTTAGCACCAAAACTGTTCAAGCTTCTAAATGAATCTACTAAAAGTTGGATGATAATTAAAATTGTGAAGCTGGTATTAATTTTATTTATATCTGACTTATCCATTTACTATCTGATTTTTATAAAATTTTTCTCATATCTATACTTACTTCAAAATACGGAATTTAAATTATATTTATGCTTTATATATCTTCATTCCTTCTTTAGTTTGCCTTTCTAACTCCTCTAGAACCACGCCTATCCAAAAAGTTATACATTCCAATAATGGAAATAATTCTAAACACAAATAAAACATCCTTGCTATATGAATGTATTAATACCGCTGTTTTCGGTAATATAATTGATTTAGAGATCGATACATCAAAGCAATTTAACATAGAGCACAACCTTGTTGAATTATGCAGTTATAAACTCGGCGATTTTATAAATTCCTCCGACCAAAACCGTAAAATTACTATATATAACACTTAAATATTCGCTATATCCATTTTCACCACAATAACAAAATTTATTAATCTTTGACTTTTTTTTTAGTTCAATATTTAGGCCTTGTTACTCTCACAAAGCTACAAGAAAACTACCCTATATTGGCTATGGCGCATTTTGACTCAGTTCTTAAAATTTTAGACGACGAAGACCTTAGCATCAGGCTACGCGCCTTGAACTTTATTAAAGGAGCTGTAAATTAACTTTATAAAACTATTTTCTATTCTCTTTTTTTAAAAATAGACTTTTAAACTCAAGTCATCTCAGTTTTTATATTTTTCTTTTAACTGATCTAAAATTTTTTTCAATATATCATACTTATAGGCAAACCAAGATAATTTAGTAGAAATCGTTGAAAAGCTTTTACACCAGCTAGAAAATTCTGCATCCATTATTTTTTTAGAAGACTCGCTGTCTAAAGCAAAACCTGTGGATTATGAATCTTCTCTATATATAACCGAGTCTGATAGCGAGGATCAAAAGGAAGATATTACAGTTGGCGTTAGTGACGACCAAAGCTATCGCAAAGCTGTTGTTGAAACTATTGCTTATATATGTAGATTTAGAAACTATTTAAATGTTTCTAGATTTGATTGGTATATTAGTTCGTTAATAAGATTGACGTTATCTGCAAAAACAAATTCAGTCGATGAACTCCTAGCTGAATGTATTCTTGATGTTATTGCTAGAGTTAAAAATAGTAGAAAGCAAGGAGTTACCGCTATGTTTAACCTGATTATTTGTGCGCCTACTGGAATGGATCCTAAAGACATTGGATATAAAAGTATTCTCAATTCTGGAACTCCTTTGTTTTCTGTTTTTGCTACTGCTGCATATATAATCGGCGAGTATGGAAATGAATATATTCAATCTCACCAGCTATTATCTGTACTAAACTCTCTCTTGGACTATATAGCTGATACTACTCTTGATGATTCTTTGCTTTTAGGATCGCTTTGTTTTTCTATGACAAAAACTCTAATTAATTTATTTAACAAATTTTCTGAAAAGCTAGATGGATTTTCTTTAGACACAATAGATTCCGAAATTATTAACGAACTGAAAACAATTACTTCTGAAATAGAAGTCAAATCCAAAAGGTTAACTCAAAACAGTACATTCGGCAATAATGTATTTTATTGCAAGGAATTAGGCATATTTATGTGGGCTTTTGAAATTTTGAAAAACAAACTTTCATCATTCAGCGAGCTAGCAGCTTCTTCCTCTCACTCCAATATTGACAATCCAACCAACCTTGATGATAATATGTCTGCTAATAATACCATTAAAAATGCATCTTCTTTCAACATCGATCAACTGGAGCTTGGGCACTCGCCAGATCATTCTATATGGGATGATCAAAGCGGGTTTGACAATCAAAAATCACCTCGGATTACCCCACCTTCTAAATCTAGCATCATTGAACAAAAAAACATGATCCAATCAGAAATAGATAAAATTAATGATCTATCCCTAAAAGAAGCAATAGAAATGTTAAAGCAATCCTTCTGCATTTTCGAGCTTAACCCTATGTCAAAAGAAGCTCAGAAAAAAATTCCTGTTCCAGAAGATTTGATACCTCTTTTAACTTTTGAAAAGAGCGCCAACTATCTCCCTAATCCTGTACACGAATTAAGCGAGCTTTTTAATCCAGAGCCTGTAAAAGAACAACTTCAATATATTGATAGCAGCTCCAAATCCAAAAAATCTGGCCATAGATCTAAAAGACACTCAAATAAAGATCGTAATAGGATTAAAGATGACAATATCTACTACATTGATGATGGAAAAAATATCAGAAAGAAAGATAGCCTTGAAAGCATAGAGATTCAAGACTTGCATTTATCAAGTGTTGACGATATTCCTGTAATTAGCTTAGATATAGAAGGTTTAGATACTGCTAATGCAGACACATTGCAGAATAAAAAACTTAATAAAATTAGCAAGAGGCATGGCAATGTTAAATCCTTAAGTAAAACCTTATCTCAGAACCAGAATATAACGCCTATAGATAATTGCGTTTTAGATGATGAAGTTCCTGTTGAAAGCAACAGCAAAAGTTGCACTCCAGAACTTCAAAAGCAAATCAGTTTTTTTAATACAAACCCAAAAAGTATTTCATCTGAAACTGGTGCTTTTGGCATAAAAAACATATATCCTACAATTTCTAATACGATAATAAAGAACAGCGACTTTGCTACTGTAAGTATTTACAAATCTGAATTAGTTTAAATTTTTTTTCTTTTTAATAGAAATCACAACTATATTTGGCCTTTAATTGAATTTTCTATTAATTAAATTATTACTAAAAAAAACTATTATTAATAGAAATATAAAGGCCAAAGATTGCGCTTCGTTGATAATTCTAAGAGTGAATGTTGTATTGACTTATTGTTTTCGATGAAACTGAAATCTGACTTAATCACATCTGTCAAAATTCTTTCATTTCTGGATGTCGATGGTGTGCAAGTAAGCATATGGTCAACTAACTTGGAAGGCGACGATATAGAAATAGGAGCCAGTAACGTATTTACAATCAGGATCGAACCACAATACTTACCAGTAATCTCTGCTAACATTAAGCTACAATTTCAAATCACTAAAAAGGTAAAATTTTTAATGATTTACTAATTGAGTTTAATTTCCAACTTTATGTAACTTTTATTTTTTTATTATTATATAAATATTACTAGAATGGTGAAAGCAGCGACCCGGAATATAGCGTGTGCTTTGATGTTCCTATATTTTATAACCAGCTTTTTGAATCTGTTGAAAATTTTCATCAACAGGCGGTTAATTGTTTTCCTTATTTACTAGAGTATCCAAAGCCGGATTCGAAGATTGTAAGAGAAGAGTTCAAATCATCTATTGTTATTGATTACCCGATTGGGGATGATATAAAAAGTATATTGTTTGATTGTGACCAGCTACTAACGAAGCTCTGCTTAGTCACTGGAATGTATTCTTATGAAGTTTCTAAATTGGACCAAGTAGACAATTTATCCAAAACTAAAAATAGCCAAGTATCTGCATCTAAAAAAGGTGCGATAAAAACTCTTAGCAGTGAACTATTAGAAAATATGTGTAAATTCGAACCTGAAATTAATCAAACAAGTGTATTTTTATATAATGCAAATATGATTGGATTTTTGTTTTCTAATTTTGACAAATTGAAAGGAGTCTCTGGTCAGATTCAAAGCTTTAGAAATCAAGAAACCCCTAAAGAAGCTATTGTTTGTGAAAAAATTGAGACAGCTGAACGTGGAGATGAAGAACTTCCAGCTCGAACTTTGGAAAAGCCAATAACTGAGGAATCAAAAACTATTAAGCATGATAATCTAGTTATAAAACCTGTTGGAATTAACGTTTTCTGTTCCGTTAAAATGTTTTTAGTGAAGTATAAAGATCTGAATCCAACAGCAGACCCGAAACCAATTGTTATTGACAACGGAAACTTATCCATAACATCATTAATAAAACAAGTGAAAGGGAGGTCATTTATAAGAGCCAAACTTGATGTAATTTCAAACATTGATTGTTTAAGAGCTAGCATTTCAAATTCGATTTCTAACATTCTATAACCCTTAGAATTATTCTATCTATTTTTTTTTTTTAGCTTGACAGCATCTTTTATGTTAATCGTCCACCTAATACTCTTTATTTTTATTAGTTATGGAATAAAATTTATTATCTAAAAGCTTATTTAGATTAATTAATAGAATACAAAGGATTATAACTCTATTTTTGGAAGTGTTAAGCCATAAAAAATTCTATTGATTATGAGCAACGTGAATTATTTATGGCAGTTTAAATGTTTTTTAGTTAAAAACTCACTACCATTGTTAAAAAAAGTTGTAAAATGTTTTGAGTAATATGTATTTAATGGCAGTAGGTCAAATAGTGAAAAAAAAATATAATAGATGTAGATGAAGAGGCAATGGTTAATAATTAAAATTATGGTTAAGAATAAGATTAGGGCAGACAAAATCTAGCAGTTGGATGTTTATTATTGGGCGTCTGGGGGGCTGGAGCCATAAGTACTTATAAAAGATTTTGTTTTTGGTTTAGTTGCTATACTATTATTACGGTGTAAATCAGCACCTTGATTTATTGTCTGGCTCAAGCTTGAGCTAAGCTTTAGGTTATTGTTTAGCTGTGAAGATAAGTTTGAGCTGTTTGTAGCGGAATTATTTTTGGGATCTGACTCAGAGCCCTCGCTTACACTTATATCATCAACACTAGATTCGTTAGTACTGTTTCTCTCATATTCGCTGTCATCGCTGCTATTATTATTATCTACGTCATTATCTTCGTTGTCGCTGTCAAGATCACTGCTTTCAATATCGTCCTCGTTAAAGAGGACTCTTGACGAACCTGATGTCTTGGCAAACTTGGAGTTTTTGCGTTCAGTATCCATAAACTCTTTTTCAACTACAAACTTTCCATTTTGTATATCCCAAAACTGCTCTCTTTTTTTTGAAACGTATACTCCCTCATTTTGGTAGTGCAAACTTCTTAATTTAGCAAATCTAGTTGCTTTATCCTCTAATATGCGAACGATATAGAAAAAATTACAATATATGGCATATATAATTAAAGAATTAAAGAATTCGAATGTGTATATAATACTGTTGGCATATAAGGATACAAAAATTTATCAAAAAATAAAAAAAACTGAGGTATTACCTTCATTATCATCTTTCTCCTCCTCATCAGAATCCCATTCTTCTTTAACTGCAAACTTGGCTTTTTTTGGTGATGATGTTACAGATGAAGTTCTAGAAGAGCTTCTAGGGGATAGCTGTAGATCTATTCGATTATGTTAGAGATGAATGATAGTTAAAAAAATCTGAGCTAAATTTTGCAAAATTAAATAACAGAAAGAGATGTTCAAAATGAATACCATCAAGATCTTGGAGAGAAGCATCGTCTTCAATATTATAATGAATATATGGGGTTTTAGGCTCATCGATCTTCATAGTTGAATCCTTCTGGAGTTCAGTAATTCTCAGATTTTCTTCGTCCCATTTCAATCTTTATTATATAATAAGAATTAAAATTAATAGCGAAAAGCTACTTTAAAAACTAATGAGCAAGATAAATAAATGTAGTTTTTGCTTACTGGATAGGCTTAGCGTTTTTCATATTAGACTTTTTTAAAATTCCTTTGATAGAATCTGCGCTTTGTAGAGTGTGATCCATTTTGTATTATATTAATTAGTTGGATAGAAAGAACTTTTCTAAGTGAATAGATGCTTCTGCGAGTAAAAATAGTACCGGGCACAAATAATTGAGTTTTAAGAAAAAAGGGATATATATCGAAGTTTAGCGAGTACAGGGATAATATTATTTATATTATATGCTTATAATTATATTTATATTTAAAAAGAAATAATAGCTAATTAATTTCATAAAGCGCTTGGTTGGCTTTTAAATATTACGATACTTTAAGGAAAAGAGTGATAGTTAGAGAACCTGAAAAGATGCAGCTGATATTCAATCATAACTAGCAAAATCTCGTTTTTGAAACCCCAGACCTCCCAAATAGCTTCATACGTCGAATTATAGGGCAGATATTAATAAAAATTCATAAATGCGTGACCAATAGATGTCGTAAATATTTTTTTTGTCACACAAATTCGACCATAAAACCTCTAAACTCGTATACTTTCACCCAAACGCTCATATAAATATTGACTATGAGGCTTTTCTAAATAAGTATCTAAAAAAACTCGCTTTAATAAAAAAATACATATTTTTGTAATAATTCATGCTTTCTGTGACATATTTAACTTTTATGTAAAATTTGCAACTTTAAACCTTGTGATGCTTATTAATAAAACCAACAAAGAAACAATGACTATGAATTATAATCTTGTTAATGTTGACAATAGTTTCAACTCCAGAAGGTAAAATATATACTATCTCAGTACATAAAACTATACCTCTCGCATATAAATTAAAGAATGATTACTTAGCCACAGTTCAAGATAATTACTAGCTCAAATTAGTTCTAACAAAAAAATTAAATACCTTATATAATCAATTATAAACCCAACACTCATTTTAGGTAGAAACATTTTACCATTAACAACCCTTCATCATTTAGAAAATTAAATAATCATACCTTGGATTCATAATTAATTATTTATTTTTTATAAGCATATATTTACACATATTAATAGCCACAATATTGCATATATGATTATGGTTTCATATATCTAAAGTATAACGTTCTATTTTAAATCTCTTAAAACTCCAGGCTAATATTTTTTATTAATAAACTTGAAGGTAATTTTTTTCAAAAAAATTATACGTACCATTTCAAGGTTTTTTGCTAATTTAGATTATCTTTCTCCACTGTCGAAAAAAAAAAATTACCTTTCAACCTAAACTATTTAAAATTAAAAAATTGATTATGTGGCGCTCTGAAATTATTAGGATTGACTTCTTGACTATCTATTATGTATAAAATATACTTTATACACTTTAAAAATAGTTTTTAAATAGGTAATCTGAATCCTTGTGCAATTAAATTTATTTATTTAAGAGCTAAGTCAATACTTTTGTATCTAATAAAAATCAAAATCATCAAACTACAAATAAAAACCATATTTTATACTCTTAATGATCCTACATTTCCCTATTTATAGAATGATTAAAGCTAGCGCTATTAGAAGAATTTTATTCAAGTATATTATAGCTCTTTATTTTTCAATTGCCATAATACTTTTAAAATAGCTTTACACACTATAAATTTCATTATTCTTATGCTTTTTTATAGCTTGATTAATTTAAACTATTTGGTAATTTTTATATTTTAGAAAATGAGAATCTTAAAATTAAAGTTTACACTTATTTCGATTAGAGATAGGCATATATTTCTGATTTCGATTAATTTATTTTTCTTGTATTTTAATGATTGTATAGTTGTAACTACATCCTAAATTATATATAACAACAATAATGAGATTTGTTTTTTATGTAAAAAAAATATAATTTATACTAATACCGAATAAATAAATAATATTTCCTGCATATTCAACAAAATAAAATATCCATATTATATTAGGGCTTTTTCTAGTTAATTCTAATTTTTAAAAATTAATAAAAAACCACTAATAATAGACAATTTTAGATATTACGATTAATTTAAAAATAATCGATTAATCGTTCACAATCTATTGACGGCATTATTTAATAAATTTCTCTAACATTTAGTAGTGTTTTCGATTTTGAATCAATTTCTGATAATTATCTATCTTTTAATTCAACGAAGGGGTTTTTCGGTAGGAAAAATTTTATTACAGTATCCTTTGTCCCCTTTTAGTATTTTTTTATATACATTAAATTTATGTTTAATAAACAAGTTAAGGCCAAAAAAAAAATTTTTTTTTAAATACACGATTTGGAAAAAATGATTTATCAAGAGTTTCTAATATATCAATCAGCTTCATTGTAATACCCCTTTTTTAATAATTATTGAGCTCTTTAGAGCTAATTTTAATTCATATATGATGAGGAGACATATTAAGTGTTATTATCTTATTATAAAATGCTAAACGAAAATTATTAGCAAATAAAAATAAGTAAATAAAATAAAATACAAAAAAAAAAATAAGAATAATTTTTAAAGCACAATTACATGATATCATTAAATCTTTCAGCAAAGGTAAATGAAAACTAGTAGAGGAACTTAATTTGCCTCTTTTCCTCGTATTATAAGAATTAATAAACATTTTAAAGAGTTCGATCAATTCTAAATTTAGAAATCTGAGAAGATACATATTATGTTAATCTTGAGGTAATACAATCCCTGTTATTTTACTAGTAGTTCCACTTATGAGTCAATGATATGAGCCAAATATAGAATAGTTTGATCAAAAAGAGTGTGTATCGATATCTTCATCCGACACTCCAGCAACATACTGTCAAGACTTGATTGGATTAATTTTAGTTAATTCGCTAATCTAAATTATCCAATCATTTTAGTTTAAATAATAGTATAAAAGACTTAGAGATTCATTTTTCGAATCTCTAAGTCTTTCAATTTTTTCTCCTTCTTTAAATAAAATCTATGAATCTAACACATACTCTAGAGCAGCTCCTATTGCACATCTCTTGTGTATTAGGATGATCTGTGGTTGACTTTAAATCTCCGATAGCAAGTCGATTTTACAAGTTAGATTTACCACTGTAAAGGGTTTTGAATAGCCATTTATATATATTCATAGTCTATTAATAAAATAGAGAAAAATTTTACGTGAAGGGAAAATTAAAGGTTGTGAGATATTCTTTCTACACACACTCAAAGTTACAAAGTACTAAAATATCCGATATTTATGTCTAATGATCTGGAATGGGATTATAACCAGAAAACACTTTGCTCTTTTCATTTGGCGAAACTATTGCTAAATTCAGAGCACCTTGGAAGATAAACGACTATAAATCGTCAATGTTGTGTATGATTGATTTTTTCAGCAAAAATTAAAGTCCTATATCCAGCATAATTTTTATGTTAGGTCATTTTCAGAAAACATGTCTGATTTTCCATAATCTCGAATTTTTAATTTAAACTGCGTGATATCAATACATGACTTTTTGAAAAGGCGATTGATGCATATCCGAAATCTACAAAAAAAAAAGCATTACTTATTATAGTGTTATCAATTTCATCTGGTTTATCCTCTAGAACTAACATATCTACCTTTAAAGATCGTATTTTAGATAATTTCAACTTTTTTTCGTGGTATATTACAGCTAGAAAATTTACTACTTGTGGTGAAATTTTTTTTTTTAGGATGAAACTACGACTGAGTGAAATATAAATCCTAAATCCAAAGTTGAAATGGTATGGAGACCCTAGTGGGTCGGGATGGAATTGGTTGAGAATAACTTTTAATAATTTTTATAAATGTATTTATTTATCTAATAATTATTTTCAATAAATTTCTTATAAAAAAAA
>LSSN01000326.1:19070-57819 GCA_001970855.1 Smittium culicis
AAGATACATATTATGTTAATCTTGAGGTAATACAATCCCTGTTATTTTACTAGTAGTTCCACTTATGAGTCAATGATATGAGCCAAATATAGAATAGTTTGATCAAAAAGAGTGTGTATCGATATCTTCATCCGACACTCCAGCAACATACTGTCAAGACTTGATTGGATTAATTTTAGTTAATTCGCTAATCTAAATTATCCAATCATTTTAGTTTAAATAATAGTATAAAAGACTTAGAGATTCATTTTTCGAATCTCTAAGTCTTTCAATTTTTTCTCCTTCTTTAAATAAAATCTATGAATCTAACACATACTCTAGAGCAGCTCCTATTGCACATCTCTTGTGTATTAGGATGATCTGTGGTTGACTTTAAATCTCCGATAGCAAGTCGATTTTACAAGTTAGATTTACCACTGTAAAGGGTTTTGAATAGCCATTTATATATATTCATAGTCTATTAATAAAATAGAGAAAAATTTTACGTGAAGGGAAAATTAAAGGTTGTGAGATATTCTTTCTACACACACTCAAAGTTACAAAGTACTAAAATATCCGATATTTATGTCTAATGATCTGGAATGGGATTATAACCAGAAAACACTTTGCTCTTTTCATTTGGCGAAACTATTGCTAAATTCAGAGCACCTTGGAAGATAAACGACTATAAATCGTCAATGTTGTGTATGATTGATTTTTTCAGCAAAAATTAAAGTCCTATATCCAGCATAATTTTTATGTTAGGTCATTTTCAGAAAACATGTCTGATTTTCCATAATCTCGAATTTTTAATTTAAACTGCGTGATATCAATACATGACTTTTTGAAAAGGCGATTGATGCATATCCGAAATCTACAAAAAAAAAAGCATTACTTATTATAGTGTTATCAATTTCATCTGGTTTATCCTCTAGAACTAACATATCTACCTTTAAAGATCGTATTTTAGATAATTTCAACTTTTTCTCGTGGTATATTACAGCTAGAAAATTTACTACTTGTGGTGAAATTTTTTTTTTAGGATGAAACTACGACTGAGTGAAATATAAATCCTAAATCCAAAGTTGAAATGGTATGGAGACCCTAGTGGGTCGGGATGGAATTGCTTGAGAATAACTTTTAATAATTTTTATAAATGTATTTATTTATCTAATAATTATTTTCAATAAATTTCTTATAAAAAAAATAGTGAAATATAAAATAAGTTGTAATCTTGTCAGTTTAATTAAAAGAAAGAGAAAAAATAAAAGGGAAAATAAAATCAGTTTGGTAAAAAATTCACAACTTCACAAACTACAAAGCAAAATGAATAGAGATAAAAGCGATTTTAGACGTAAGATTTGTAGATTATTATAAACTTTTCGAATAAAAAGAAAATTAGAGCCTTTTTAAGAAAATAATTTATCAAGAGATCAAAAAAAAAAAACAAAACGATACTGCGAAACATAAATTTTTAGAAAAGACAACAAAATGCCTAAAAAAAACATGATATAAAAGAGAGCATGGATAATATTTATTTCGCTCTCGAATTTTAGTTATAACATTTTTTATAGTTATCTTTATCTTTTGTAAATAATTAAGACTTCAATTTAAATAAAAAAATAAATAACATCGAAAGCAGGGTAAAAATTTTATAGAAAAATTAAATCTCATAAATTCTGAAAGCTAAAAATATGATTTAAACTCAAATCATTACACACATTATAAGCTTTAAAAAAATTCTTGAAACAAAGTTTAAAATTAAAAACTAATTAAGAAACTTGATTTTTTTCGCTCTAATTTCTCATAAACATTAGTTACAACATAAAAATACACTTTAAAAGCTTCAGTGTACATAATTCTTATACACTAAATTAAATCCTTAATCGAAAATAAAGATAACAGTAAGCTTAAACTGCGACATTTTGTTGGAAACATTATTACTGGCTCTCCTGTCTAAAAATAGTTGTTTTATATAATGTTACCTGGATTATAGTTTTCTAAATTTTTCTTTGGAAATTAAAATTGAATGGAAATAATCAAATAACCTTGCTCTTGAATGGAATCAACAGATCATATAAGCTATAAAACTCCGATTTCATCTTTTGAAGAGGATGGGAGATAGTTTGATTGAATAGGTCCGAAAAGCATATCTTTGACGCCCATTGAGCATTATCAGATTTATTGAAAGTCTGTTCCGAATGATCTTCTGTAATTTTTGTTATATCTAGTTCCATGAAGGTCCCGCGTTTGGATTCGTTCATTCTGTAATATTTAACTCCAACGAATACAATATAATATATTTGATACCTGGAAACCAGCTTTAATATTCTTCCTGCGTCTGTTTCAACTTAAGAGCAATTCGGGTCATATCGTACGGATGAAAGAAATTTTTTATTGTGTTTAATTAATGGTTTTATACTGTTTATTTCGTTTCTGCTGTTAATCTACCTGATTAATTAGCCATATTAAATGCTGATAATATGTTCTTTACCTGGACGTGATTTTATTTTTGAAAATTTTTGACCATATTCGCTCGGAATTTTCTAGTAATTTGGTCGATATTGCCTTAAAATTTTCGTATCACGCAAGTGTGACGTGTTGTATGACTAAATTAGAATCGATCGATCTATTAATTCATTTAGGTGCTCTTAAAATATGTCTTTATGAGTTCTATTGAATAAATACATGTCAGTGGCTCCTTTGGAATCCATATTCAGGTATATAAACATGAACTAACAATTACACACCATCTCTTGTTATTGGATTCTGAAAATATTTCCAACTCTATGGATTGTAGAATCTGCAAGAGTTATTACATCAGTCTGAGATTTCAGTATCTATATAGCAGTAATTTCAGTTATGGAAGCCTTAGTATCTTATGGATTCCAGTAAGAAGTTCCGCTGATATCGCTTGGGCCTCTTATATATCATAATAAGCACGCAAAGGCGGTTTAGCTTGTGTTCAAAAAATTTCTTGATTCTTGGGGTAGACCATTTCCGATTTATTAAAGAACTTTCAGATTCATATCCCAGGCGCTTATTTTCAGTCCTAAATTCGTGAATTCTAGAATTGATTTGATTAAATATTTATTCTCATTAAACCTGTTCCCCAGCTCGAAAAGCTTTAATATATTAGTTTTGTTTTTTGATTGTATACCTCCTTGGATTTTGCTAAAATAATGATATTTTCTATTTTCAAATAGAATCGCAATACCTATAATTGAGAACGCTTTAAATACAGTCGTAGGACCTTTTTCAACTTATGGGTCCACAGAGGCTGACCAAATAGTAGTACGCAGAACTGGTATTATTTGCCGTTAAACCAAAATAGGAGACTTTTCATGCATGTCTTTTGGACCAGGGTTTGCGTAAACGCATTTAAAATATCCACAGAAGTCAATATTCCTTTTTAAGAGCCATCCTGCATCTTGAAATCAGTTTCTCTATTTTGAAGTTTATCTGTTCCACGCGAAAGTACAACTTCTTCAAACCTAGGACAATAATGGGTCCTCCTATATTCTTTCAGAATGGGTTATAGGTTGCTGTAAAGTCCTATATCCCGATCACTGACCTCATTTATGGCTTTTTTTGACAATAGAAATGCTATTTCGTCTTTAGATTTCCCTGGGACCTCCGTTCTGGGTTTCCTCTTGTTAATATTAAATTTCGTTTCAATGTAGGTAGCCCCGAAATAATTGCTTTTCAGTGTATCTGAAAAGTCCTCGTAGAAAATTTTAAATCTTTCCGTAGAGGTGGGTCATTCAAGCATGAACAAGCTGTTAAGTTATTTTTTTTTTGATATCATCGTAATTCTTGCTGCATGATTCCGATTTTCTGAATGGGATACGGAACCTCTTCTCGAAAATATTTTGGAAACAGTACCTGTTCCTCAGTTTTTCCCACGTATATCGAAACATTGCGAGGCGGCCCCCAAGTGAGGATGCCTTATACTATTGTATTGATTCCCTCTTCCTTGAACGCGCTTTCTACCGCAAAAATTTGGATACTATGGGTGTTATTAACTTGAAAAAGGTGTTTTTACCGATTAGATGTTCTATTCCTGAGAATTTTTGATGTCAGTTCTGTTTTGGAAACAGTTCTACTGGCGCCCATGAATGAGCTTTCTGATTCTGGAACGTTTTTAACAGTTCATTATTGGTTTTTTCTTGGATTCGATTAGCTGATTCATTTTAATGGGGACCTTCATGACCTTAGATGGATTTCCAATCTTTCATACTTGACAGCGAATACTGATTACGATAAAAGTACCCTCATAGTGTTTGTGAAGAAATTATAATGGTCATATTCTGTTTGATCTAGATTATATTGTACCTTAATTCGCATATAGTAATCATTATTACGGGTTATTTAGAATAAAGCTGCTTCTATTTTGTTAAATGTGCTGTTGAACTTCTTAGCTGTCATTGATATTTAATCGTTTATTGACGGAGGTAGGTATTTCATACAACTTCTTTCCGGGTAAGATGTAGTTGATTCTTTCTTTGCTTCTATTTTCAACGGGGTATGGAAGAAGCCCTCTTCAAATGTAGTAATATATTCGATAATTTTTGGAAAAACGTCGAATTTATCAATGGGATACTTGAATTTTTATATGATCCTTTGATTCGGCGATGAACTATATCTATCACAGGATTTCATTGAGTATAAAAATCAACTATTATTCCTGGTTTTGACTAAAGGGTATCCAGGTGACACATTCTTGGCCATTAATTTATGAATATTTTATGTTATGAATAAGATTTTTTAAAATTTTATAAAGCTGAAACAAATTTAGCTGGAAGAGTACAATTGCGAAAGAAAAGATAAGGATATCATATAGGTGAAATTTACATTCTAAATAAAAAGCTATTTTTAGTTCGTTTTATTCGTTTATTTTCATTGAATATTATTTTTTGGTTTATTACTATCCAATAAGATAGTAACAATTAATATTTATGCTCACGATGTATATATAAAAAAATTTATTCCAATTCGGTATTTTAACCTTTTTCGTGGCATACTCTATTATTCATGTTATAAATTTTATATTTTCAGGTAACCCTATTTATTCGCGAAAATTTAACATGCGATAAAAAAAAATTAAAAAGTTTTTGTCTTTAATGATTGGGAAATTATGTGCTACTGATTTCTTTTAACCTTTCATAGACCAAAAATCTTTAATATATTTTAAAAGCATAATTACATAAATCTTGATTGAATTATTTATTATTGGATAAATTATTATATCATAGCCTATAAAGTTTAAATTTTTATATTATTTATCTGCTTTTCAATAGCCCAGTGAGTTTTGGAACGGGCCAAGCTCATTATTAACGAGTATAATAAAATATTTTTATATTTTACCAACAGAGGATTGCTTTTAATGGTGTTTTATTTTGTACAATTTTTTTATCAAGACAAATTAACATAAATATGCTCTAGTCAGTGAATAAATTGAGACTTGTTATTCGGAGAACTTTTTTTAAAAAAATATCGAGAATAATGAGGGATACTTGTTTGATTATTTAGAGAGGAGATATCTATATGAGAGATTCTTTGGGAACAATGAAAAGTTTAATTTAAAATTTTCTACTCGAAATCAACACCAATATATATGTGGAGGGTTCTCCTGTTCCAGATACGGCTTTTTGCGTAAAATTATACGCTCCTTGGAACCATTAGTCTCTTTGAATGTTTTGAAAGAATCAGTGAGCTCTTTGTTAATACTTTCTTTAGTCATAGTAAATATATATTTTTTTACTTTCATTATTATTATTATTATTATTTTTAGATTATATTATTTTTTTTAAATTTATAATTTTGCTGTTTGGGTTTTAATTATTAAAATTGGCTTGAGCAAAAATTTTAGTGAAATAAAATAAAAGATTGATTGAGTTTTGATTAAATATTATAGTAAAATATTTGCTGTATTAAAGAAGTATAATATAATTTGTAAATTTATTAATGTTTGACTAAATATTGAATTGTTAATGAATTCCTTTTTTTTTTAAAAAATCTGGTACTTTTCTTCTAACCTTCAGATATTATGACTTTAAAGTTTTATTTCTTTTTTACGTTTTGATATTTTTGAACCTAATAGTCGATTTAGTTATTTTTTTTATTACATTAAGTTTAAGCATAAGCAATATGCATTCGGTTTATTGATGATCTGCACATTTTTAGTTAGCAGTATAATTTTATAAGAAGTGGATTTCTAGTATTTTATAGATATTAATTGAAAATCCGCCAATTAAAATTTAGTTAGCTTAAAATAAGCTCAAATTATTCTTTATTACTATTCTGTTGTTTTTATACGAACGCCAATATTTACAAATAAGTGCTAGTTTGAGTTTCATCTGGATGTTCTTGTTCAGAACTTCTACATATATAGCAATGATAGTGGTAATATAATAATCTAGTAATAAATTTTCAGGTTAGTTTATCATAGCTTATTGGCTAGATATATAAATTAGAAGTTAAATAATTATGCCCTAACACACAAATGAATACAATGATTCGACAAATAATTTATAGTTAATATTTATTGGGTGATAATTATTAACTGACAAATTAATTATATTTATTGAATTTTATTTTAGTATTTTTGTATTCGTTTGGCCAATTTTGGTATTCAATAAATCCAAATGTACATGAGAGGGTTAACTATAAGATCCAGCAAGATAGGATAGTGAACATTACTGCTAATTTATATTCATTGAGGAAATAGAAAAATGAGAGAATAAATCATAGGCTGGATTAAGAAAACTAAGTGTTATTTGAATACAGAGTATAGAAAATAGTTATATCAATAATTTGTTTTATCAACTAATAAATAAAATAATATATACAATGTATTGGCTCAAATCAGATTAGATTATTATCTAGCGAATGAATGGGGAATATATTAGCGAATAATAATTCAAGCGGCTAGCTTGTTATGCTAATTAGCCAATGGTGCAGCTTAAGTGGTGATGCCATTTAAATAGCTCTTTAGGCAGGTAGATGCTATCAGTAAATTTTTCTAGCAGTCAACTAAAATTTGTTTTTTGCTAGAAGATTCCAGGTTAAACTTTATCGCCTTTGATATATAAGCGACTAAAATTGAATATGAACTCCGCATCAAAAATTTTAAAAAGAACTACTGCTTCTCGATTACGAAATGTGAGATTCGCTCACTCCGAATCTCATGCAGATGCACACTCTATTCAGCACAGCAAATACGTTGTCCCAGATGGTTAGCTAAATTTATTATTTTTATTAATTTTCTTTCACTTTTTAAATTTCAATATCAATACCTTACTTACTGATATTTGTCTTTGATTTTATCACTATTCCTACTTCAATTTTTATTCCTAAGCCTATTTTTATTTTATTTCATTTTTATATACAGAGGGTAAATGGTGGAAGGGTAGCTTGTTATTTTTTGTCTCAATGGTAGGCTTTGTTGAGTTTGATAATTATTTTACCAAAGATGGAAAGGTATATTTTTTCTTACTTTTAATTTGCATACATGTTATGAATTCAGTATTCTTTTATTTTCAACCTCTGCTTCCTCTACAAAAAAAAAAGGTTCATCCTATAACCAGCTTCATTGAATCCTGCATGAGATCACCTGAAGTCGATCGTATAATACTTACTGATTCTGATGAAAATTTATTGAAATTGGCAGATTACGTGTAATTTTTTTATCTTACTTTTAAACTTGTTATTCATAGTACCGTTATTTCCTTTAATTTTTAATTATGCTAATACTATTTGAAAATTATTTTTAGTGTATTGGAGAAAGAAGATGCTATCCTAAGACCATCTCTACGTGCAAAGAACCCATTGTAATTATCTACTTTATATTATATACTTTTTACGCAATTTGTTTATTTTATAATTATCTATATTAATATATAAATAATAATTCTACTTAGGTACTACGAGCATATCCCATTCATAAACAAGCCAATCAACCAAGCCGTAGATATGTCAGAACTCGAGCCCTACTCCGCAATAAAGAAATAAATATTTCTCTTTTAGCTTTTCGTATTTATACAATTTTTTTGGTTGTATCGTATATTTCAAATAATATTTTTTTTAATATACCATTTTATTATCACAGCCTATGAATCTTCAGTTTTAACTTTATTAATTTATTCACTAGCTATTTTGGTGTTAGTCTGATTACTGTCCTCCACATAAAGTACAACACTTTAGTTTTTGGCAGGTTGGATATTTTAAATTCATTTCCTTATCTATTACTAACTGTATTTTAACTATCCTCGCCTATCGTTATAATCCAGGTTTAATCAACTTGATGTGGTCGTTTTTAAATAAGCTTAACCACCATTCTTTTTTGAAAAAAAGCTTCAAAGCATAGCTGCATTACGTTTTTTTAAAGATTATACGTTAATTGTTAGTAAAGAGCGAGGAGAGATAGCGGAAGTAATTATCGAATCTGAAATTTTTTTATTATTAACGATTACCCTCAGCTAGCTATCAAAAAATAATAATTTCAAGTTGACAAGAATAGCTGATACCGAATTTATTGAACAAATATTTCTTGATAATAGTTTAAAACAATTTAATTGTCTGATTTAACTTTAATTTTTGTACAATAAGCGTAGATATTTATTTCATATTAGCATTATTAGCCCTTTCTCGTGCTACGCTCTTATAAAAAAACAATTTATTGATTCGTTTATGGTTTATAAGTAAATTCATTATTTGCTGTTTCAAAAAAATTTAAAGTTTTCTAATAAATTTTAAACTATTTGCTGTTCATTTTTTCATTTTATTTTCCGTTCGAGTTTAGTGACAATTTTGGATTTGGCAAACTCGTATTTCTACACAAGTCTTTCAACCATTACTAGGAATTTTAAACATTTATAAATAAACAAATTTAAAACTAAAATTTTGCAAATGTATATTCTGTTACTACTTTCGTTCTGGAAACTTATTCTTAGCTTAATTCTGAGTGTGCTTAACTGCTAAGCATACTATTTTAAGAGTACCAAGTTCTATACAATTGCAGATTAGTGACCATTTATATCAGTTTTTTTCCTTACAGATTTAGTTTTGGCCATATGGATTTTCCACACTTTAAATTTAAAAGTTTTTCTTTTCTTTAAAATGCAATTTATTAAACTTTGCTTTGCTTAAAAAATATTACAAGTTAATAACATATAATCATACGCGGAATTACTTGAAATAGTAAGGTAACAATTTCAGGGGCCAACACCATTAAACTTAATTAAAAATCATAATAGGATAATTCTATTAAAAATCAATTTTTATTGGACGTATTTAATATAATAGCCAATCACTTATATGAATAATATTTTGAATTATCAGGTTGCCATTTAGATGAACAATTTTGGTTGTTCAAAAAAAGCCAACCGTCCCTGAAAGGGGTAAACAAAAATGAGTAAATTAACCGGAATACAAAAGCTGATTTGATGGGTAAGTTTTTTTTTTTTGCTGGCCAATAGAGACAAATTCCAGGTTAACATTTTTTTATCAGATCAAAAAAATAGAAAAGTATATTTCTACCTAAATTAACCTTTACAAAAATTTTTTTCATCTTTAATGAGAAATCTAATCAAATTTAAATTACCCTCTTCCAAGAAAAGTCAATATACTTATACATTTAAGCATAACTTTACAAGCATGGCAATTAAACATTCTTTAGAAGTAGATAAGGAATTCGTCCAAAATAAAAAGGCAGAAACTCAATTTTCTAGTTCAAATTCAATAGTATTTTGCGAAAACTCCAAAGAAGATAATAACCATTCCATAACCAGCAACGAAATGCTCCACAGTGAATATACCGATTCAACAAATTCTAATTATGAAAACAGTATTAAAAATATCACTACGCCACAAGTTTCAACTCAAAATACCAAAAAAGATGAAATATCTCTCGAAAAAAGTACAGATACAATAGAAGCTCTATCCAAGGTTGATATGATACCCCTATCTAATTCTACAGTAGATTCTACTTCTTTAATCCAAAAAAATAATACAAACACTTCACAACTGACTGGGTATGAATTTTTTAATTCAATTCTCAAATCTTCTAAGCTATTCCTTGCGCCGATGGTAGATCAATCCGAATTGGTAATCTATATTCCGTTTAACATATTATACATTTTATTTTTTCTAATCAGCTACTTTGTTTTTTTTTATTAAATCAATCTAACATATCACGTTTAAATCTTGTTTTTTTCCGCTAGGCTTGGAGAATATTAAGCAGAAGATATGGAGCTCAAGTTTGCTTTACTCCTATGTTTCACGCAAAAATGTTTTCAAACAAAGAAAACCGTGGTTATTTCAACGAAATGTGGCAAACTAATGAACAAGATCGACCTTTAATTGTCCAGGTATAAAAAGCCTTTCTATTTAATATTTAGATTAAAGCGTTCGCATTTTATTTTCATAGTAAATTCAAGCTTCTATAACATAATCTAAATATTTTATTATTTTTTCCCTGATTTTGATTTTAATAGTTTTGTGCCAATGACCCAGAACATTTCTTAGAAGCTGCTAAACTTGTTGAAGACCATGCTGATGCCGTTGATATCAATTTAGGTTGCCCTCAGCATATAGCAAAAAGAGGAAAATACGGTGCTTTCTTAATGGATGAATGGGATCTTATTTATAAAATAGGTAAATATAGATTGTATTTAGTACCTTATTTTAAAGCTTTAATTTATTATTCCTTTTTAGTTATTAAAATAACACATATACACTGATCCAACTTAGTCAATACCGCATCTAAAAACTTGAAAATACCTGTTACTGCGAAAATAAGAGTTTATAAAGAACTCGAAAAAACCATAGAATATGCGAAAATGCTTGAAAGAGCAGGTGCTAAAATTCTCACTGTACACGGACGTTTAGCTGAACAAAAAGGTCACAAAACTGGTCTAGTAGATTGGTCAAAAATTAAAGCTATCAAAGAATCTGTTAATATTCCTGTTATTTCCAATGGAGGAATTCTTTACCGCGAAGATATTTTATCTTGCTTAAAAGAAACCAAAGCTGATGGTGTTATGGTAGCTGAAACAAGTCTCTACAACCCGATTATTTTCGACAGCAGTTTGAACGCTGATGAATCAATCTCTTCCAGCAATAGCTTGTGCATAAATGGTTTAGTAAAAAATTTTGATATTGCAAATGAATACTTGGATATCATCAAAGGGGGAGTTGAAACAAAAATTTCTTATGTTCGCTCACACCTCTTTAAAATTTTCAAGCCATCTTTGCCTAATTATCCCGATTTGAGGTCAGAGCTTGCTGCCTCAAAGTCAATCGAAGATTTCTCAAACGTGGTTGACAAACTTAAGCTTGCAATGCAACCAGAAATCGAATCTAGTAAATTTGACCCGTATAATATTGAAATTGATGAATTTGGATACAAAATCATTCCTCATTGGTATTGCCAGCCATCGATAAGAAAAGAATATAATAAAGTCACATCTTCTGGTGATAAGCCCCTAGGCCGAAATGTTGTAAATGCAGAATGAATTTAACTTGCCTTTTCTCGGTTTCATACTTTGTCAAACATAATAGCTTCATTTATTTTCTAGAACCCTTATATTTTATTTATTTCATATTCTTAATGTTTAAAATTTATTAGAAATTATTTTCCCTTTTCATAACTTATCTCGACTTTTCATTAAAATTTGAAAAATGGTTTTCAAAAAAACATTCTGCATTGTATAATTTTTTCTCATATTAAGCTCCATAGTATTTCATTTTTATAATACAGTGTATATAACCACTGGGCATAACTATATATAAAGTCATTGAATACACAAGCTAGATTAGAATACTAAAAGTATAGAAAATATATTAAAAAGTATCAAGTTCTTAAAAATATAATATGAAAATTTTCAGACAAATAATAAACCAAGAATCTATGATTTTAATTCTTTAGGCTTAGCAATCAAATTGTATTCTAATAGTTCATCTGGCGATGCTATTGCTGGAGATTTAAGCATCAAGTCTCTTCCATCTGCGGCTTTGGGGAATGCTATAACATCTCTTAAGCTATTTGCACCAACTAAAATAGCGACTAGTCGGTCCAAACCTAAAAAAGAATGTATACATGTAACTTTTAATTTAGGTAGGTGTTTTTATTTTGATGGATTGTTTATTAAAATTTCTTTTTTTGTAGCTGTTGTACTTGTTGACAGGTTTAATCGCCAAAAAAGGGACTTTTACTTTTTAATGGAAAAGAAATAGATTTAACTAAAAAATATTGTTTACCTAGAGCAATTCCACCATGAGGTGGGCTGCCATGGCTTAGCGCTTCTACTAAATGGTTTAGCCTTTCTCTTACCCTGTCGGATATCTAAAACATAGAAACATTATAAAATACAAAAAAAAAACACATAATTATTATATTGAATCACGTAAAGGGTACAGATGGTGAAACTTGTTAACCAATTTAGGGATCATATTATAACTTACATTTAATATGTCGCTAAATATATATGACTGTAGCTTCGAATTGTGAATTCTTATGGATCCGCCACCCAGCTCGACCCCATTCAAAACTAGGTCATAATGCATTCCCATTATTTCTGATATATCTTCTAATGACTTTGACTCGGACAGTTTCTTAAGTATCTCCGCCTGGTTTAATCTAGAGTCAGGAGATGTGAATGGATGGTGAGTAGATTTTACTACACTTGTGCCTAAATCGTCTTCAATCGTAAATAGCGGAAATTGTTCTACCCAGAGGAAATCATCGTTCTTTGAATAATCAATGGCACCTAATTTTGTGTAATTATAATACAATATGAGAGTTTATACATTTATACACGCCACAAAAAAAATCTGATGCATTTTATAAACAATAAAGTTTAGTGTGTATAAAAATAAAAGATATTATTTTTTAAATTTTTTATAATATTCCAGTAATATAATATATTCATAATCGCAAGCTTATAAGCATAAGCGTCAATTATATAGAATTGTATAAAAAAATAGCGGCCTGATAAATAGCTCTAGCCTAATTTTTCTCTGTTAATATTATGATGGTTTTTAATGTGAAAGGCTTGTAAATAATGAAACTTACCCTGTTCTTTCAAATGCGAACCAAGGAAAGTTCTAACTCTACCCAAAGTCGTGTTTGCTGGCTACAAGTAAAAAGATACACGGTTGCAATTAAAAAAAAACTCGTACTTTGATGCAATAAATAAATCAAAAAATTTATGTAAAGTGTGTACCGTGATAATTTTCAATCTATCAGCAACAAATAACGTATCTCCCTTCTCGAGATTAAGTTTTTCGCGAATATTTTCGATAATGTCATCTCCGTATTTTCCCTCTATATATTTATTATTGGCTTTTTTGTGCTTATGAATATCGGTACTGCCAAATACTTGGAAGTGTATAGACTAATTGTAGAATTGAAGAAATTTGAAAATAAGATATATTTTAAAATAGCAATAAAAATAATAAATAATTAGAGCAAAATAATAATAAATAAGTTTGTTACTTCAGATTCTCCTGATTCTAAACTTTTCTTTGCAATCTCAAAAACCTTATATAAAACGCTTTTATTAAAGGAGTGAGTATTTTTTTTAACGACTAAAATTTCTAAAATGTGGTCTGGGTGGCTTGAATTTAAATCGTTTAGTTGAGCTATCTAAAAAAAAATAAAAAAAAACGATTTAAGCGTAAATAAAAATGAAATTTTTTGGTAAAAGATACATAAAATATAAAGAAAAAACGCGATAATTACCTCTAATCCAAAACGAGTATCTGGTTTATCACTGCCGTACTATTAAAATTGGCATCAAGAGAAATGAAACATTGATTTATAATATTATAAATTTTGAATATTAAATAATGATTTGAAAAATATAGTGATAAGATACCATGGAAGTTGCTTGGTTAAAAGTAATTTTTTTAAAAGGGAGTTTTAATTCGACATTTTTGATATTTTTCCATATCTGAGCCATAAGGCCTTCAATAATATTTTGGATATCACTTGGATTCACAAAAGACATTTCGATATCAACCTAAAAGGCATTCAGATCAATTAATAGCTAAAGAGATGTGAATTAGTTTTAATGATATACACATATTTCTATACCTGAGTAAATTCAGGCTGTCTGTCAGCTCTTAAATCCTCATCCCTAAAGCATTTGGCAATTTGGTAGTACCTATCAAATCCTGATACCATTAGCAGCTGCTTAAACTAAATGAGTTAATATGTCAAATATTTATTTAATTATTTAAAGTTTTTTATAGATTGTTGAAATGGTGTAAGCGAAAGAGAGAAAGTCTACTTGTTGCGGGCTTTGTGGAAGAGCATAACACATCGCAGGGCCTTCTCTTGTTGGTACTAAAAACTCTCTTGCACCTTCAGGGGTAGATTTAAATAAAAGAGGTGTTTCAATATCCAGAAACTCTAAAAAGCAAGCGTTACAAATATGTTTTTAAAGTTATTCTTTGAAAAGGCATTTGTTAGATTTTCTAAGCGTAATATGTAAAAAAGTATAAAAACCTAAAGAATCCAAGTAAGATCTTATATTCTGTACAACTTTTGCTCTAGTAATGATATTTCTCTGTAAATCTTCTCTTCGAAGGTCAATATGACGGTTTTCAAGCCTTACCATTTCTTTAGGCTTTATAAGAGTTAAAAGTACAAGATCATTATTATTAAAGGTATGTGCGTATTTATTGCTCTAAATATAACTGTAATTCATTAGAATAAAAGTTTACCAAATTCTTCTTTGAGCTAGGGAGGAATGGTAAAGGTTGGGCCAAGTTTAATATTTCTAAATCTTTACATAGAATTTCAAATGAAGCTTCTTTGGGTAGGCTTTTGGGCGCATTTAAATCGAGATTTTGATCAATTTTGTCGCTTGCAGAGTTTTTTGAAGCCCGAGAGACTACAAGACCTTGAATTCTGACTACACTTTCTATAGTAACGCTTTTAAGCTTATCCCATAATTGTTCAGAATTATCCTTTAAATCAGCTCTATTAAAAACCAGCTGTATTGTGCCCGTGCGATCTCTTAGTATAAAAAAAGCTAAAGAATTTGACACTAGTCTTATTTTGGTAAGGTAAAAGCAAAAAAAAAAAAAAGTACTATTAGCTAAATAAGTTCTTTATAGACCAGCCGTTTTAAATAAATTTAAACCTTATATGCTGAACCCATCCACATAAAAAAACGGTTGAATTTAGATCTTGAGTTGATATCGAGTTTACGCTATGAGTTCTGAAAGAAGTTTTAAAAACATCAGTGCCCTTAGACAGAGTAGATACTAAAAAAATATTTAGGGAGAAAAAGATATTAAGAATGTTATTGGGATATATATACAATAGAAAGACAAAATTGGTACAGTTTTTTGTTGAAAGTCTTTTAATGTTATGTAATTCCTTGATGATTTTTGGCGAACGCTGAAGAATGGGATTTGATGCGCTGTGAGCATAGGAACGTAAATAGCTTTTACTATGGTATAAAGTGGAACTCCTATGAATCGGGAGATTTGAGACTAGTTTAGAAGTCTTTAGATTTAGCTTGAACATTATAATAAAATTAGAGTATTTGATCGAGTTTGTTTTAAGGTTAAACTTCAGACTTAATACGCTTTCTGTAGACAATATATACTTTTTTTTGGCAATTATTATAATCTTTAATTAAAGCTAAAGCTAGATCGCAGCCATATTATTGGCACTTATAGGCTTTAGATATCCACTTTTGTAAATGTATCGCCATATTTAAACTGTTAGGTTCAGCCAATTGATATTTATATTCACATATAGATCGATATTTTTGGTAGATTTTAAGTAAAGCCTGGAACAAATAGTAATAATTGGCATTAAACATACTGTCGCTTTCGAACTCGAATCAATTAAAAGTATGAATTTTGAAAGCCAATTATTTAATTCTACGAGAATAAAGCGCCTTTTTGCAGTTAAATGATATTAGTCAAAATGCTCAAAAATATTTTATCATTAATGGAATTGGAAAGCCAAATAAAAATTTCAACTTATTTGTTAACTTTGAACCTCTAATTTGCTAAAAAATATAGCGGTTTTTAATGTGTTTTTACACACTGTAACGTGTAAGTACACTACAATATGACCCCTTCATATAAGAACCGCTCAGTTAAAATAAGAAATAAAAGCGAGCTTTTTGTCACCTCATTAATCCTTTCACGTCGATAAAATGTTTTTGGTCTACCAAATTTAGACAATGCACTCTGTAAATAAAATGATACCAAAGCTCAATTAGTAATTGGACTGTTTTAGAATAGCAGCAAATAATATATTTATATTTAAATCATAAACGAATCGATAATTTTAATTTTTCAAAGATTATTGGATAGGAAAGGTTTAAGTTTTTTCCAGCCAATATATTTGAAGGAAAAGGCGAAAAAACGCAGCTTAAAACAGCCAACTACTTGTTTTCTAAAACATAATGTAAATTTCAGCAAAAATAATATAATTAATAGCTAAATACATCTTATAAAAAATCAACAGCAAGGTTTGAAAGCAAATAGCCCAGCTATCTCTCTGAAATAGTAATATTAACGCTTATAAAAATTCACGCATACAATAATTAAAAAATGACTATGTCTTCTAGGGCTCCATAGCAAGATTATTATGGACAACGACGATGCTGATATAATATTGAAATTAATTAAACAGGGTAATAAAATCATAATTAAAAAAATACCTTCATTATATCCAAAAAAATTAACTATTTTTCAAATAATATAAAATCTTACTAAAGCCGGCTGTAAGACTATCGAGGAATGTATACAATTGCCGAAACATGAATTCATCAAAAGAATAGGCGGCAGTAAACAAAGCTGTGAATCGAAGTATTTACAGATTATGCGCTCTTACTTTCCAGTTTCAAGAAATATATTATCTGCAGCTGATCTTTTGAACAATAATACCTTCTTATCAACGATGGACAGAAAACTAGATGAAGTTTTAGGCGGTGGAATAAAAACTGGAATTCTGACAGAATTTGTTGGAGAAAGGTATTTTTCTATATAAGTTTTTGAATCAATTTAGTTTTACGATTCCATCTATTCTCTTTACATAAAATATCAAAAAATGATTTAGTCTGTTCATTTACCTTTTAGTTCAGCTGGGAAAACACAAATGTGCTTTCAATTAGCACTAGCTGCACAGCTACCCAAATTTATGGGAGGGCTTGATGGCAGTAAGAGTTTTATATTCAATTTATTCAATAAAAATTCTTACTAAATTATAATTCATCTCACACTCAAATCTTTACCTGCAGATGTAGCTTATATTTTAACAGAAGAAAAGTTTTCGGTAAAAAGAATGAAGCACCTCATACCAAATTTCTTCGATAGAGTGGGTGCAACTACGCATATCAAAAATGAAATGATAAAAAAAGGACTTGACCCAATAAGCAGCTTGGATCATAGCGCAATTTCCGATTACGCGCTTGGAAAAATTCACATTCGATTGTATCTTCATGAAAAACAACTTTCATTTGGCTTAATTCACCAACTGCCAAAATTCGTTGCCGATAATAATATTAAACTGGTCATCATTGACTCTATTGCAGCTTTAATGCGATTTCAGCTTGATGAAACTGATGATAATCCAAATTCAGATGATATAAATCTACATAACCCAGTTTATATTAAAAGTAATGGTCCTCTTTCAAGTAACCCTAAGAACTGGTTTAATGAGCGTGATAGCAAGCTTCTTTTAATATCTAAAAGCTTAAAGAACATTGCATATCAAAATAATTGCGCTGTTATTTGTGTAAATCAAGTTACAGATAATTTTTCTCTAGATCAATTATATCTTTATCAAGAGCCACAGAACAACTTAACTACTCAGCCTTTTATTTCCAAACCAAACTATCTTAAAAAGGTAGCAGTACTAGGGAAACATTGGGGATCTTCCGTTAACACTCGGGTATTCTTTCATTTAAAGCGAAGTTCTCATAATATGCTAAGATCTAATGACCAAAATAATGGTTCTTCCTTTCAATTGGCTACCAATAATACAAAAAACAAAAGATGGATTGAAGGAACTAATATTCCATGGAAAAAGCCTACAATTTGCGAGTTTGAAATTGACAATTCAGGAATACACTCATTGTAATATATGATTTATTATATTAGCTATAATCTCAATAATAATGTTCACTCCTTATTAAATTAACCTTTATGCGCCGAGTGTCTCCATTTTAGAATATGCATTTTGTAAAAATATCTTGTATAAATTTGCTTTTTTTTTTGCTCAAAAAGAAAATAAATATAAACTATTTATAATTGAAATTATCTTATCTAATTTTTTTAATGTTTAATATTTAATATTTATCTAAGAATATTTTTTAAAAGGTATTTTTTTGGATCAGAAAATTCCTACAGAAATTCTTGCTGCTTAATTAAAATAATTAAATGATTATTTTAATTTTAAGCAAGCAGCATCATCAATGTATCAGCCACTTGGATATATAGCTAAACATATACACTTTTCCGTTTTCTTTTAATAGAGATTATTTTTACGATGCTAAACATAATAGTATATTTGGCTACATATTACATAGATTATCTAACCAAATTAGGAGTATTTCAAGTTATCATTCGACTTAGACATCCAAAATAATTCGTTTTTGTTAGGCTGTGTTACTTGGTTGCTGTGTTGGATTGAAGATAAATTGCTACTAGCATCTGTTTCCATTTCTTTCAAATAATAACTCCTGTACGACGTATCAGTAACTGTATCGTTGACAGTATCTATAGATATTCCTTGAAGCGTCAAACTGTTTCTGTAAGAGTATTGATTTAAAAAATTGTTTATAGAACACATATCACTATATCCATTCTTATATTCATTAGAAAACGCGCAATCTTGACCAAAGTTTAATGAACTTGAGCTGAATGCGTCTTTACTATTTATCATATCCATATTCGAGTTTCTGGGATCTAAATTACTTTGGTCTTTATATTCTTCTACTGTCAGTGACGCCAAAAAATGATCCTCGTTCTTTCCATTCTCACAATTTTCAATCAAATAGCTGCTTTTTTCGGATTCAACAATGTTTAAATTACCTTTAATTTCTTCGCTAAAAGTGTCTATTCCTTCTAGCTTAGTCTTTTTATTTTTTTTTTGCTTAACGTTTTCAAAATTACCAGAATTAGGACTTTTTTTAACTTTTTTATTTCTTGCTGATAGAAAATTTTGGCTATTTAAATTATTATATTTTGTATATCTTGCATTTTTTTCATCTAATTTTTTTGATGCATTTTTCGAATTTTCTCCTTTCAAACACAGATTTAATAAATGCCTTCCTTTATCGCCGTATAAAAAGTTTTCGAATTTTTTGGTTGAATAAGAATACACTAGCTTCGACTCTGATTCAATAACCAGCAATACTTCTGCACCAGTTAAAGACCCAAGTTCAAAAGCCTATTTTTAGCATTAATGTCGAAAAAATTTTATTTTTAAAATTCATGAAACAATAATTCTAAATATTATTTTTTTTTATATTTTTTTTTATAAATACCTTTTTCATTAATCCTGACTTGCGTTTTGAAAATGTAGTATTCCTCTTTGTTTTTTCTGATATGTATTCCAATCTATTTTTACTTCTACCATTAGGCGTTTTTTTAATATCACACACTTCGATTTTTTCCTTATCTAATAATGATTTTATGTAAAAATTGCCATGTCCTTTATTATGCCATATTGCTACTATCTTGCGAAATAAAATTTTTATTGCTAGTCATTTTACCTTTTTTATCAATTAATACTGGTATAGAGCCGACTTCTTGATTTTTAGATTCTTCACTCTCTAATTTTTCTTCAACTCCCATCTTAAATATTGCTTATTGGAATTTACGTTAACTTTGAAAATAAAAATGATCATTTATTTCAGGGAGAATATTTAGTTATATACCTATTAATAAATTTCCTTTTTCATAATATTTAAAATCTTAGAAAAAAGAATATAATCACCATATTGTAATAATTTTGTACCAAATTGTCAGTTGTAGATTTGTATTGTATAAAATGGAATGCATAAAGTTATTATTTATTGGAAACTACTTTAATAAAACAAGTGTTATTTTGAATAAACAATCTAGTATCGTGTTACCGAAGTCATTTCATATAAAAAAGAATCAAGTTATAATTAATTTCACCGAATTGATGCATATCTGGTTATTTATTAATTTTTTTAACAAAAAAATATTAACTGCGCATTAATTTGGTAAAGCTTACTACTAATTTTATTTTACCAAGAGGTTATTAATGCTTTTTCTTTTTATGCAATTATATTAAACATTTCAATTAAAATTTGTAACAATATGTTATGCTGATTTTTTCCCTTATTGAAATCGTTATCTTGTGTATAAATACTTGTAATCAATATTTAATTAGTATAAATTAGTTCTTTTAATATAGTATTATTATCATAAATTACTTTTGATTGATTCTAATTAATATGGCCCATATTATATACAAGGGGCCGTTTGAATTATATTTCTGCAAGTTAACTGAAAAAATAGCTTAATAGTCATGTTCGATGATTTCAATAGAATCTGAATAAAAATATTATATTACTTTTTTGATGATTACCTTTACAAATCAAAACTAGATTATTTATTATTTTCTCTGAGAATAAAAATGAGTTTGCAGATCTTGAATTCTGATATTAAATGAAACAACTTTAATATTTTAGACCCTTGAGACTGCATAATTGTATAAGGCAAAAATGAAAATATATTTACCTATATACTTTCTACAAATTTTTAAATTCATTTTAATTAATAAATAATATTACATACGCCCTTTCCCTCCCTACACTCTTTATAAAAGTGAATTTATTTATTATCGTGTAGTTTATATCTTAATTTATTAAATGAAACCATTTAATAGCAAGTCAATATTTTTTAAAGCGCCTTGAACTAATGTCCAGTGAATATGGAATTGCTAGAGTGGCGGAGGACTTTCGGTTAAAAAATTTTTTTTATAATATTTTTTTGTGTACTTTTAAATTATGTTTAATAAACTCTCATAGAAAAAAAAAATAAAAATTAAAGCTTTGGAATTAAATTTCTTATATTGAACACAGTTGACAGTGTTAGAATGATCAAAGATAGTGTACCGTCAGGGAAAAGGTTTATGCATAAAAAAAGATTTGTAAAATTCACAATATATAATAAAAATACATTTTTTATTTTTTTTCTCAACTTAAAAAACACATAAATATCATTACTTGAATTTTAAAAATATGTACCAAATTATGTCGCTCTATAAATTTGCTGTTAAATTGTAAATATATTAAATGATGTACATTGTCATACCCGCTCTTCCAAGTGTAGTATATCATCTTTGAGCTAAAAAATCAACCATAAAAACACATAATTCTATATACTTATAAATTTTATATTGTTTTATGATGTTTAATTTGAATCCCTATTCAAATATTGAATAGATATTGAGAATATAAAAAATAGCCTTTATATATTTAACATTATAATCCATTAAATAATCAGTGCAGCATAAAAGCTTTTTATCAGTTAACTAAAGAAAAAAGTTTTTTTTACTTGCACAAAAATGAAATTAGTATTAGTTTTAAATTAGTAAATAGCTTTTTTTTACAATCCTTACACTTTTATATTTAATTTAGGTTCACAAAGTTAGAAAATAATTTTAAATTTATAGGATAAATTTTTTTCATAAAAAAATAGCGACGCGAGTTCATAAAAAAAATCTTTTTGAACTGGTAAAAGTAATTTCAGTATTTTTGTTTTATGGGATTTTTTTATAGGTATATTTTCCATAAAAAAAATATCACTTTTTAATTGCCTAGTATTATTTCACATTTTGCTTTCGATTGTAAATTTGTACGGTTTTTTTTTTCTGTTCTAATTTATAAATTTTATATTAAAATTTCTGAAAAATCACTGGTAAATAATTTATTATTTAGAATTTATTAATAATCCATATTGGAATACAGAGAGTAAGAAAAGAATAAAAAAATTAAATTTTATATTTAGATGTCAAATATTTTAACTCTGAAATATAAAATCTACAAAAGAAACCTATCCGTAATAAATTTGATAATTTTTTGTATATATCGTAAAAAATTATAAGCTGTTACTTTAGCCATTTTTAGCTAAATTGGTTTTTTTATGAATATAGTCTATATAAAAATAGTAAATAGCCACGTATTTAGTTTTGAATAAATAAGGCGGTATGGTTATTTAAAAGCAATTTAGTTGATGAAATGAAAAATATTAAATTCACTAATATTAGAACTGCTTATCTTTATACCCTTCATGAGAGAAAACTACTAATTTTATATAAAAAAAGCTTATGATTTTATTATCTATCTGAAAATATATGTTACTGTTTTAAAAAAAATTCACTATATATTCATATGTTGCTTATTTAAAAATGTGTAATGTGTTTATTGGATTCGTTTAATTCTCTGTTTAATAGTAAGAAACTTACATTTATTGATCTTAATTATATACAATAACTTCAAAAAATGTTAAAAGTTAAATATTTTATATTACTTTATTACCCTTTTAAATATATTTTGAAAATATAAATAATATCAACAATATAATAATCAAACCATGTGCTATAAAAATATTATGGCAAATTAATTTATTTATTATATGCCTTTTGTTTTTATTTTTTAATATTTTAGTTCTGGGCAATGTCATCTAAACTGTTTCTAGTGTAAAGCCTTATTAACTTGATTCTACAAGTTTAAATAGCAATTTTAGGACTCAGCAGCATTTTTTTTATTATATCCATGTTTTATGATAGTTTTTAAATCGCATTTTTATAAAATAATGATGTCAAATTATAGTAAATTATTAAAATTTTAAATAAACTTAGTGGAAATTGTAAATGCAATATACAGGCATATAAGTTCGAAAATTGTCTAAAGTATAAATAATAATAAAATATATAAAAGGTTAACTTTATACTTTTAATGTTATTTTGTTTATCTGCTAGTTTTTTTAATAAAAAAAAAGGTAAAATATGCAGTGATAAATAAGGTATGATTTCGTTTATATGCACGATTGTCAAATTTATAGTATCATTAGACATCAATATTTTACGTTACACATTGAATTGCTGTAAAAAGAAGCAGTATGAAATTCAGAAAATTTTAAAATTCTTCGCAAATGGTTAACGTTTACAGAGATTATATCAATATCATTATGCTATTTTGACTTCAAAAAAAAAATATAATAGGGCTTAATAATAGTATATGAGTATATAAAAACTTTTATTTTTTAAGCTAGCAACTTGCAAAACGAAGCTTTTAGTCTATAAATCAAATAATATAAAAAAAAACAGGACATTCATCCTGTTACATATTATTAATTAATTTACTAGTTATGACTTATAATAAAAGTTCGATTAATAGCAAAATATTTTCTGGCTATGAATGCTCAGCCATTTTATCATTTTCAAGATACAGTAACATTAAATTTTGCTTGGTTATATTTTGTTTAGTAGATATGTACAATATTATGATTTTTCCGAGATAAAAATGTTAAACTTTGGCTATATGGGATTGAACTGTTTATAATGTTTTTTAATGTTTTTGTCTATAAAGGTACCTAGTGACTTCATTTTACCGATATATAATAGATATGTCGGATTTAAATACATTTTCAGTTCCAGAGAGAATTGAATGTAGAGATTATCCATTTTAAAGTGTGCTTTAAATAATATGATTAATTTGGGATTGGTTTAAGGGTGCTAATTATAATTTTATTTTTAGTATTAGTATTAGAAATTTATTTTGATAGGTAAAAAAGAAAAAATACAAATGTTAAAATGTGCCATCTAAATTTTTTATACATAATTCTTTACTTGCGACTACGTAGCTTGTAAAATATTCTTAGTGGCGAAAGCATAAATCCATTGTTTTTATTAATTTTAGATTTACTTTTTCTCTTATTTTTCGCCTGTCTCTTATCGCCACTAGGAACCTTACTTGGCAATTTTGCAGCGTTTGAGCTTAGTGTTTCGCTTGAGTCTTTTGAATCGACTTTTATTTCTTCTGGTTTAGATGCATTAAAATTGAAAATTGAAGATAGTAGAGATGATGCTATATTATTGGATGGAGTTTTTGGTACCATATCGGGCTTTTCTGAGGTTTTACCATTCAATTCTCGAGAAACCTTACTATTATACTTGAAAGTGGAATTTGATTCTGAAGAGCTAGAAGGATTGACGCTTAAAGTAGAAGCAATTGTTACAGGTCTTTCTATAAATTGGTTTGAATAGGTGGGGCTTTTAGGCAAATCGAGATAATCGTAAGCTCTATCAGCAGAAGTGCTAGATTGGTTATTTTTTGAACTAATTGAATTATTTCTGCTTATTGGACTAGTTGGCATGCTAGGAGATTTTTGTAGATTTATGCTATTATTTTTGAGTGGGTATTTTATTTGTGATTTGCTAAAGCTTTTGTGTAGACTAGATGAGCTAGAGACGGATGATATTTCGATTTCATTTTTATCTTGCGAATAGATAGCTTTTAGTGTAGAATCGACGGAGTACTTAGAAGATGACGATATTGGCCTTTGTGGAGCTATTTGATTTGAATTATTCCCAGTTGATGAGTTATTATTAAAATTCAATCTAACTGGAGAGATTGGAATGTTTGATCTTGCTGTCTTGCTGGAAAATATTGAGTTTGGACTTAGTGGCTTTGTAATAACATTGTTAATTAGTCCAGTTCTATAATCTGTTTCCATATTTTTTTTGTTAACATTACTTAAATCAGACTGTAATTTTTTTAATAGGTCAGGGTATTCAGTAATAGATTTTTTATATGATTCAGAGTTACTATTTAAATCTGGCAGCTGACCAAGAAAATGTTGAGGTTTGTGGAAAGATGGTTGGATATTAGGGTTAAGTACTAGGCTTTCCTCTTGACTGAATCGGAAAGATGAGTTTTTAAATGAGGACTTATTGTTGTCTATTAAAGATCTCTGAGATCCTGATTTATTTTGCTTGTTGGCTGAAGAAATTTGCAAATCAGAAAGCTGATAAATGGAGTCTGCATTTTTAATGCTGTTCCCTTTTCGATTCGTGTCATTTAATTGGTGCGCACGGCTATCCGAATCATTTTTTGGTTTTGGCTCAAAGTTGTTTTTAGAAACCAATACACTATCCAATGCTTTGTTGGTATTGATGATAAAAGATGTGTTTGAAGGACTTTCTTTAACTGAGTTTATTTTTGGCAAATTAATAGAACCAAAGCTATTCAAGTTTTTTGTGTGGAAATTACTAGAGTCCATATTTTGATCGGCTTTAATGTATTCAGATTTGCTTCCAGCAATGGCCTTTTTATTTTTAGACTCTGGAGAAAATGATTTTAAGAATAAGTTTTTAAATACATTTTTGGGACTTTTGGATTCATTAGGGCTTCTGGCGTTCGAGACTAGTTTAGATTGGAATTTATTTCCCTGGGTCGGTCTCTCTCCTAGTTGGCTAGAGATAGTTCTAATGTTAGAGCTATGGTGAAAGTGATGAGTTTTTATATTACCAATAGAAGAGCTATTGGCCATATTTGTTGCGGGATTCAAATTAACAATATTAGTAGCTCCAGATTGGGGATACATATTATTGCCTCTAACGCTGTTTAAGTATGAATCGCTCATATTATTGTTCAGATCAGAGTAAATAGGGGATCTAGATCTTTCTAAACTTGAGTTTTGTATAGATACTAGCCTGTCTTTTTCAAGTTTTGTAGAAACATAATTATCTTTGTATTTATTCATCAAAGATTTCGTGTTTTTGAGCTCTGATTCTAAAGATTGGATGATTCTTGCATATTTCTCATAATTTTCACCATCCTGTGTGCTGTTGGATTCAAGGTTAACAGCATTATTTTGTTTATTTTCCATAGAAATATACTGTTGAGAAGATGAAATCATTTGTGAATCCTTTTTCTGAGATTTGGATATGTTGTCAAAAACGCCCAATAACAAGTCAACTTTTCTCAAAGATTTATTTTCAGCATAATCGTGGTTTGCTTCAACTTGGCAGTTGAATTTATTATACATTTCATTAATATGCGAGGAATAGAATTTTGAAAGCGACCTTCTAATCTCAGTTTCAGACATAATAGAATTGCGCTTGGTCTCTATTACCTCATTCTTTGCATTTTCCAATGCATCTCGAAGCTCTTTAATGTATGAAGATGTTGTAGAGTTTTCTGATTTAACTTTGCTTTTGAATTCAGATAATTGCTGTTCTTTTTTTAATAGCATAGCCTTAAGCTTCTCGAGCTCTCTTTTATCCTTATCATTTCGAAGTTGATCATAGTGTCTCGTTTTGTTTTTAGAATGGATAGAACTGTTTATATGACTATGGTTAGTAGACGAGGTAGAATCATAATAATCTTTTTCTCTATTGTTATGAACTGGGAGGTAGATATTTTTTGGTAGAGTAAGAAAGTCGTTAAGATTAGGGAAGCTTCTTCTCCTAAGTGGTTCCTTTTTAATACTATGAAATAAATTTTCGGTATCAATATTCTTCCAAGCTCCATCAAGGTCAACTTTTTGTCTTTTCGGTTTAAGGTTATTTATATATTCTCTAAAAATCAAACTATCAGTCTGAGCCTCAGCATCTGCAGTTCGTTTAGTACCATAAGACGCCTGTTTCATGTTAGTATCTGGTATATTCTCTGTATTTACAATGGAAGTTCTTGCACTTTTTGTAGCGCTTATTAGCTGGAATAGATCAATGTGAGAATCATCTTCGCTGGTTATATCATATACTAACTTTTTTGTTTTTGTTAAATTATTGTGGATCATATTGTCCACTGTTGGGCTATTCTGTGCTTGTTTGAGAGAAGAATTAGGCCTTTCAAATAGTAAATTTTTTCTGGCGGTACTTTCAAATACACGATTACCCTTGTTTACTGTAGGAGACATAAAGTTGGGCATAATGCTATTATCTTGCATAAATCTTTTGTTTTTTTTATTGCTTAATAGCACGGTGCTTGCAACATGGGAAAACTCAAGCACATTAATAGTTTCAGTTCTTCCTATATTATTTTTAGGTCCTGATAATTGATGTGGATCAACGCAGGCAATCATGATAGTCTTTGAACCGCCTTCAAGAGCAGGTTGGAAAAGTCTTGTAAGCTTACTTTCATTAAATGGCACAATATGTGATTGATCTTTAGGAACTTCTGAGTTGAACCTTAAAACATCCATACATCGTTTCAATGACATTAAAGAGACATTAATTTTACTTGATTCGACCAATCTTTCACCAGTGTTATTGGTATATTTAGCCCTTTCAGATCCAGCCAAATCTACCAATAACAGCGAGCTAATAGAGAAAGATGATGAGTCAGGAATTGGGTTACCAGGGATTAATTCGGGCACGTTTTTCCACTTTAAAAGTTTGATGTTACAAAGTGCGTGGCTTCTGGAACTTGCGGAGTTAAGGTTTGTTGAAAATACGCTTCTCTTTGCCTGACCGTGTAAGAGAACCCTTATGGCGTCTTGGACTGTTGCTACTCTTATTTCTGTAAGCCCTTCTATAAAGGTGGTTGTGCCTTTACCATTTTCACTTCTTAATTGCAGCGGGCGACGGTCGGTATTATTGGAAGAGTTTTCAATATCAGGATAGAACCCATTATAGTTTTTATTGGTTGCATTTCTTGAATTATTTTTTTTGGCAGACTTAGGGCCAAAACTGGATTTGTTGTTATACTGATCTGTTGTTGATAAAAAGTTCAAATCGAGAAGATCGTATATATTTTCGTTATAAACTTCATAATATGATAGGTATATGGAGTACTGCCAAGGGTCATGAGGGCAAAATCGTTCAGTATTGCTATCGCTTTCATCACTGCTAAAGTAATCGTCATTTAGGTTGTCGCTATTATATTCATATTCTTTTTCGTTTAATTTACTGATAAAATTAGACCAGCTGTCTTCATCTTGAACGGGGTTAATATTTGATGAAATGATTCTAGGGTCCATGCACCATTCAGCTTGACTGGAAAACTTTGGCCTCAATGCATATCCACCTTTAATTATACTTCCAAACCTTTTTCCGTGCTTTGATAAGCTCTTATTATTTAGCTTTTGAACTTTTAGAACAATTTCGCATAAAGCCTTAACTACTAGGCCAGGATTATCAGGGTTACCTTGCATAGTAAAGGTTTTTCCTGAGCCTGTGACGCCATATGCAAAAAGGAGCGAATTTTTTCCTATGAACAAATTTGAAACTGCAGAGCCGGCAGTCTTTTCATAAATTACTCTTTCGTCAGTTTTATTAGATAAAACACCGGCAAACAAGTATTTTTCTCTTTTTTTTCCGCCTTCAGCAGTCTATTTTATAAAAAGAAAATTGAGCTTTGAATTATTAAAGTATTGATAAAAAAATAAACAAATAACAATCTTACGAATTTGGTGACTTCAATTTCTTTATCGTTTAATATTTTCATTTCAGAATCATAGTTACTAGATTTATACTTATTTTTTCTTTTTTCAGTTTCTTTAGCAACTTCATTAAATGAGATGATTTCATTTTTTAATCTGAGATAAGTCTATTGGAAATAAGTTTAAATAGTTTTAATAAAAAGTAAATTATAGAGAAATAAAAAAATATACCTCAATAGGATCTTGATTCTGATTATAGTCAGCAATTGTTTTTCGATTAGTGAAAGGGGTTTTTGATATAGGGACGCTCATAATACCATCAGAATTAGAAGGTTTGGGAATAGAATAGGCTTTTGGGGTGCTAGGGGGATCTATTTCCATTTTGAAGGAAGGGGTGATATCTTTTCTTGGGCTGAATAAGCTGGATACGCCGGATAAAATGCTACCGAATACAGAAGTAGAAGATTTGAAGCTTGATATAGAGTTTGCATAAGAAACTTGCTTTTGATCTTTTTGGGCAGTATCATTTTGAAAATCGAGATTATTGTGAGCAAGGCTATCGCTTTCTGATGCAGAATTGTGATTGTTCGAGGAATTTGCGTCTCTTTTGTATTTATTTATCGGAGGTAAAAGAGAGATGTTAGTTGTGTTATTTTTTTTTGGAACAATTCTGCTGTTTTGAGAATACTTTCCAGATTTGCTGCTATTTTTAATCTTGGTAAAAATGCTGTCATTTTTTTTAATTCTTGATCTGGAAGTGCTGGAGGCACTGCTTTGTCCAAGCGACTCATCACCACTAGAGTTTGAGGCGCGAGATCTGGTAGTTAATCTAGAGCTACTGTTAGTGTTTGAATTTGTGGTAGAATAGTTTTTTGAAGAATTATTTTCGTCTTGACTATTGTTAGCGCTTGCAGCTTTAGAAATTCGAGCACTTGATCTTGTTACTTTCCTGGAGGTTTCACTTCCAGAATCGGAAGCTAAAACCCTCTTTAAGTTTTTCTTCCTAGCGTTTGGAGATTTCTTGGCCATATCCAAAAAATCACAAGATGACTAGCTAATAAAAAAGATGAGTATAGATGTGTTGAGGATAAAATGGTTTTATATACAAGATTTAATGGTTAGATTTTTAAGCATCTATGTGACAAAAATTAAATCAAGAGCTAAGCCGCCATGTGGGATTTTTATTATTAGTATTTATTGGATTTGGAATTTGTTCAATTTGATTTTTTTTTATTGTATGCCAAAGGTTTTAGTAATTAAATTTACAGTGTGAATAAAGCCGATTATATCTCAGCTTACGTAAATTCTGCTATAAAGACTAGTCTAGAGCTATTGGCTGCAAATGTTGTTTATAGCCTAGTTTTCAAACACCGAATCATATTCCGAATCTAACGATTGCCCTTTGGTTGAATCAGCATCGCTTTGTTTATCATTTTATCCTTACGCCCAATTGAATTGACTTTCTACAGCAGCTTCGCTAATCCAAATACGATTTACGCATTCTACAAATGTCCCAAAAACGCCAATTTCAACACCTCGCCCAAAACCAAACACTGCCTTCCAATAGCATTCATATTTTCATAGATTAGAGCCTCAATAAAAGGAAACTGCAGCTGTAGCGCAGAGGAATCTATCCCTCAACATACAACAAATACTTTTATAAAGTATGGAACTGTTCGCTTTTCATCAAAAATGCGTGCGATTACTTTAAATCTTGTCCATCTACCCGCACTATTTCAAACTATGCGTAAACATATTTTTACTAAAATTATACCCACTTCTCAGTAATATTAAAACAACTACTTTTTTATGCCCCAAATTAAACACAACAATATCTGCGTGTAACATTCCCTCATTCATTCAATCTAGCAGATTTCCCTCTTTTTTCTTAATGCACCGGCGATTCTGTCTAGAATATACTACTTTTCGTTTTTTTACCCAAGGCTGATTTTAGATTTATATTCGGAATTTAACATTCGACTAACTCCAACAATATTTAAAACTGCCAAATTAATACCAAATTCCAATAGTTGAATCCTTCTACCAAATACTATCACAAAAACTTATATAATTTAAAAAAAGTATGAATTTTCCAAAAAAAAATTAATCATGCTCTAATTTGTTAATTTGATAAAGAACTAATTTCTTATGTTATAAATAGTATATCTTTTTCGCATATATTTCACCATTTCCAAACTTGTACATTATCAAAAAAAATTCTACAATGAGTTTTTTATTTTATTCAACATCTGTTAAATCTTACATTTTTATTCGAAGATACATTGATAAGCAATTAATTCTTGACTTTTTCCTTAATAAATATACTTGCATTTTTCTATGTAGCAATAAATTTGATTTTACGTCTCTGGAAAAAATTTGTAGATTAGTAATACCTGTAGTGCCCACTTTTGTAGATATACAAGCATTTTATAATCTCAAAATTTATAAAAAAAGGTTTAATAATACTCTGATTTTTTGTAAAAAAAAAAATATAATAAAAACCTCTTTCAAAAACTTTAATTAATTATATTTATCATCTTTTTTTTTTATCACATAATTTTATTGATACGATAACAATAAAAGAAAATACGCGGTAAATAAACTAAAAAAATAGAAAATTGGTGCAAGGCATAAAAAAACTAATATTCTAATACTAATAAATTCCTCTGCCAGTCTACCGGCTGCGTATCTAAAGGAAAATGGGATCAATCTACCAACTGAAAGATCCACTCAGGCATTGCTTCAAGTAGGCCGGAAGATTAAAGTTCAAGCAGTCATGGAATTAAGCTCTTCCATCAAAGATTGAATTCATTGATATCATTGAGCTCCTAGTCAGAGCCTACATCTAACAGGATTAATAAAAAATAGGCTCCTACCCAAAAGTGGTAATTATCAGCCTGGCTATCCTAAAATAAGTTGCTAAACGTCTGAGTTCCGTAATGCTGTCGAACGCTGGACTTGTGCGCAGATAATGCCCCAGAAAGTGCTAAACGAATTGGTTCTTCCTGATTCTAGATGGTTCTCGTCTGAAATAGCTGTCCTCCATATTGCTGATGGTCGCCTTCACTATCCCCAACCAAGGATAGTGCAGTGCTATGTGAAATTTTAGTATAGTGTACTATGAAAAGTACACTACTTAAGCTTCTAGACCACAGAAAGGAATTTCACACTTATGAGAATATAATAATCGTCATTTACATCTTTTGTTAAACTTTTACATTACTTCTATAATCTTATGGGTAATAAAAAATTATATTTTTTCAATTAGAAATTTATAATATAACCCTTTTCTGCCCAAAAATATTAAAATAAACTATTTTAATGATTCTTTTGTGACATTTAACTAATTTTTATCATTTCTTTTATTTTACAAAATAGCAACATTTTCTAAGATCTTGGTTTTAAATTATGTTAATTGAACACGATTTGATATATTTGGTAGTTCAAAAATAGTCTACCTCACATGGAATGGATAATAAATTCACATTTTCTGTGATAAAAATTTTAAAAATTCGATCTTTTATATCATATAATCATTAACCATTATTTTTAGAAAAAAATTCCTATTTATAAATTTCTGTTAATTTTTGAACTCACATCACTCATTACATGATATTTTATCATTTATTTATAGTAGTTTTTATATTGGCATTGGATTAATAGAATTTTAAATTTACAAATAATTTTTAAATATAATACATCACAAATTAAATACTAATAAGATAAAATACATCAAAAAATATTACTCATGACATTAAGTGTCAAAAATCACGCTTTAAACCGTTTTTATTAGTAATTTTACTTCAATATGAACCTTAGATGAATTTTTTTTTAAATAAATCAATATTTATTTTTAAAAAACTCGATTATACCTTATTAATATCATATGACATTTTATGATTAGTTTTTCTATCTTATTCTTAAATTTTGTGCAAGTTGTAACTATATTCAATAAAAATAAATTATAATGAATAAAAAAGACGGCCTCAAGTTGGTTAATATTGATGGGGAAAAAATCAATAAAGGAATATTATAATTTTTACTTAATAAAAAGATTGAGCTGAGAAATTATTTTTTGGATTAATTAATGTATTGAGCTTCGTTTCGATTGAATATTGATTAAAACACCATAATTTCAAAAAATTTAAGAAAATTTCTTATTAATCAACACAATTGATAAAAAGAGGTAATAGTTTAAAAAAATTTTAGCTAATAAAAGTTTGTACAGATAGTTAGTATGGAATTTTTCTAGCTTTTTTTCACCTAAAAATTATTATAATCACATTCTATTAAATTTTATTTTGTTTTTAATGAATTTTTTAAAGCTAATTGATAAATAATCTTCATAATTCATCAAATGTTAATAAGCACTTGAATCTTTAAAAAATTATAAAAATTGATACTAAAAAAAAATTCAAATAATAAGATTTCATTTTTTCAACTTTCTTTTCGACAACTCAAACCATATAAAATTTTAAAATATATTTAAAAATACTTATTTGAAAACTCAGCCGGTAGTATAACATAATTTAACCACATTAATAAAAAAAATTTCGTAATTAATAAACTCTCAAATATTAGGTAGTCTAAAATTTTCAAAAATTATTATTATGAAATAAAAATTGTTTTAAATAAAATTTAAGGTGTAATTATTGAAATTAATAAATTATTTAAACATAAATATTATTTAAAACAAAGCCATTTAATAATTAATGTAATTTCATTAATATAATTTAAATGGATGAGTTATTTTATTAAATCTTATGGCAGAAAGTATTTTATAAATATACATTATATCTATAACTATATTGTCATAACAAAAAAATTTTCTGATTAAACCAAAATAAAAGAGTTTGCGTCTCAAAGTAAACAAAATTGTTAATCTTTGTGTTTTATCTTTTAATTTTTCATAATAAACTTTTTCAAATATATTAGCCTAGTAATTTTTGGCGTTTTTAACAAATTATATTAAAATAGTTAATTGAATTACCGTATTTTTACAAAATAGTATCAGCTTAGTTATCATCCAATTTTTAGTATTGCGAATAATTTTTCAATTTCAACCCACATTCAGTTATAATTATGATATTTTTTTCAAATTAAATTTGAATTAAACTTCATGACGTTAATATTATCATGATTAAAGTTAAAAAAACGAAAAAAATTCATTTTAAAATTGGCTTAATATTTAATGAGATTTGATTTAAAATGTTATTTATATTACTATTCTCTTTTTAATAATAGTGGTAAATACACTGCATGCGAATTTTAAACTATTCATCATAAATCAACCAAAAGGGCTATATAGTGAATTAAAAATGAAAGCAAATATTGATCTATTAGAACAATCACTATAATTAAATATAAAATAATTACTTATACATACTAATTTTGTAGTATAAATTTAATTTATCCTATAAATTATGATCAGAATTTATTGATAAATCATTAGATACATATTCTAGTCTATACGAGTAATTTTGGGTCGATTTTGAGATAGCGAAATTCTCGACAGAATACTAATTTTCATTCGATATTTTTTATCTTTTATTTTTATAATCTTAGTTATTGAATTTAGCTAATTAATATACATTTCGTTTTTATCTTTGATATTTAAATAATTTTTATTTTTAGAAGCAATATAATATATTCAATAGAGTATTTTTAATAAATAAACCTATCTCTGTGTTATATGCGCATAATTTAAAGTAGAAAGTAATATATTATATAAAAAGAATTTTCATTGAATTATTAATTACGCTTAATAAATTATATTAATAATGTTTTATCTAAAATTAGATATTTATAAATAAAAATTGATATAAAAGCAATAAATATAGTTTATTGCATTTAAAATTGATATAGTCTGATATATACATGTATAAGAAAAAAATACCTATATTCAAATTTAAGAATCATAAACCATTATTATCTATTTTTCATATATTTTAATAGTTTAAATTATGTTTTGCAAATTTTGAAGAGTATTTACTTGAATTAAAATTTTTCATTAAAAAATAATTTTAAAAATGATAGATTTAGTATAAAAAATAATTGTAATCTTTTAAATGTAATTTATATATATATATATATATTAGAAATATGAATTTTTTTTAAATATAAAAATATGGAACTTCTATAAGGTTAATAATACCAAATTAAAATTTATAACCACAAGGCATAGTTAGAAATTTATTTTTTAATTTATTAATAAAATCTATTTATGGGTCAAAATTAATGTAACTAATTTATAAATTTGTGCAATAGTTTTTTTAATATATTTTAATTAAATTTATTATGACTCTTTTTTTTTTTTTGGCCTTAAAATTGTAATATTTCAACAATTCAGATGATTCATTATTATTTACAAGTTCAGTTTTCTACATGTAATTTTATTATAAAGATATAACATATATGAAATTGTTTCGAGGAGCGGAACATTTCCTATTAAAATTTTCCTGGTCAATATCTTTAATTTTATTTTTCAATCCTATTAGAACATTAATAAAATTAATTAGCTGATATTGCCAACATATTTATCTAATTAACACTAAAAAATATAAATGTAACGAAAAAATGTTCCATTTCTCCTTATAGCATCCCATATATTTCGCTAATATTAATAATTTACGCGTAGTTTTAATTTGTGTATTTATTATTGTTTTTTGATTATTATTTTAAACTATTTTTTAACTCGTCTGTTTTTTTTTTTATAGTAGAATTATTTTATTTATTAATATGATTTTCAAAAATTTAGAAAATTTGATAACTTTATTCTTCAGATAATCTTTCTATGTGAACTATTTTAATGAGATATTATTAGCTATTATAATTCTCATCATTATATTCCTATGTTTTATATAATTTATCTTGTTATTATTTTGAGGGATTTTTAATAATCAGTTAGTTTTTTAACAATAAAGAAGAATAAAATTTTTTTTAGCTCTATTAATTATATCATAAGAAAATTTTGTTTTATGAAAGCGATTTAAATATTGATTTCTATTGATTTCTATTTTTAAAATCAAAAAATATTTAAATTGTATAGCTTTTTTTATTTTTTTAATCTTTTCAACTTGAATAAGGATCATATTTTGATATTTTTATATGTATAAAATTTGTTCAAAAATGTCATTGATGATCCATCTAACGAATTTTAATCGTATATGATGTATTTTTATTTTCAAATTTTCAGCTGGTAGTATATTTCGAGACTCCAAAGCATGACTCTTGTAAAAAAATTGAAATTTTTTTTTACATTGAATATATTAAATGTATTTCATTAAATAAGGTTTAATCAATATTTATCCCGGTATTTAGTATTAATTTTAGTTTAACTTTCTAATTATTTCAGTTCAAAAGCTTAGAATTTGCACTTAATTGTTAGTGAGTTATATTTAAATATTTAAGATTGTTTAGTATTTTTTTTATAGTAATCATTAATTTCCTGCGTTTTTTCATTTAATAAACTATAAAATTATCTTATTGATCAATACAACTTTTGTTTCTTATATAAATTTACAGTAAAATCAGCTTTATTACTATTTGATATATGCTTTATAATCCTTTCAGGTGCGGTTGGCTTTTTTTTTTTGAACTACTAAATCTATCCAAACCTGTGAAAAATTTATAAATTAATATAAATTTATAAAATTTTATTGGCTATAAAATAAATCATCCAATGATAAATTATTTATTTCCTGGTTTATGTTTTGTTTTTTTATTAGTTTTAATAGAGTTGGCCTCGAAAAATGTTTACGAATTTTATTTTTTTTTTAACCACAAAATTATCAAGTTTTACCTCACGAAAGTATAGATGTTTTATAGTTAGATAAATTTTTCTAAACCGAAGATTTTTGAAATTAATTTATAGCTAGTATTCAATAAGTTTAATTATTATAACCATAGAAGGTAATAAAATTATGAATATTTTTTAAACGAGTGTTTTTATAAATGTGGAAAGTTCTTTTTAAGAGACTTTTTTTTTCTACTAATATTTTTATTTGTTACTCTAAAGTAGAAAAACCTATGGATGTTTCAGGTAATCTATTCGATTGAATTTTCTTATGAGAAATTCTGAACGAAGTTAGAACTTTGTTGCAGTTTAATGTAATTTGCCTTATTATTCATTAGTTGTAAATTATTATTGACGGAACTGAAGAGGTATTTAAAAATTTTCTATTTATTCATTTAAACTTGAAATTTTTATTTGCTACAAAAAATACTAATTAACTCATTGAATATAATTTTTAGATTCAAATATATGCACTGTAACACTTCTTGCTATAAAAAGACTCCTTCATAAAGAATCACCCATATGATATAAAAGATAAAGCAAATCTGGAAATTAGGATAGAAATAAATAGAAAAGGTCCTGCCCCTAGAGCTAATCTCCAATGTAATAGTCTACAGCTAATTAATACCAAATTTAATATTATCGACAGAGTATTATTATAAAATTTGGGGCCAGATTATATTTATATATAAAAAAAAATCAATTAAAAAATTATTATATTTCTATCAATCATTATTGTGTTATATGCAACATATTTTTTTTTATTTAAATTTATTACTTTTTTTTTTTCTGTTGTTTTAACCCTCCAAGTCCTGAATTTTTCAATTTCCAAATGATAAAGTATGCATTTTAATTATCAAATGCATATTTATGCACTCCAGGACTTGGAGGGTTAATTTCCATATAGAATAGTTTTTCGAAAAAAAATAAAAAAAGATTTTTATCAATAAGTTTTGTCATTATGATTGGTAGAATATTTCGATAAGAGGAACTTTTTCCATTAAAACTTTCTACACATTAGTTTTAGTTTTAAATAGTAATACATAATAGCATCAAATAAATTATATGGTGAAATAACCCATTCTAATTTAAATTGGCTAAAATTTTTTTTAAAAAAACGATCATTGCTTTTCAAAAGAGTTTCCAAAATATAATGAATAATGAGGGGGGTCTCTATACGAAGAGATAACTTATAGGTATAAAGAGCTACTGTGTATAAAAAAAATAGAAAGTTAATAGTTAATAAATAGAGTTATTTCTTTTATTTAGAAATTAAATACTCCAAAATAATAAAAGTAAATTGAAAAACCAAATAACTTTTGAGGTCATTCAACGATAGTAAAATTTCGGGATATTTGGGGGGAAATCATTATGATATACCAAAGTATTCTCTTTGTTCAGAATATCTCGATTATCGATTCGCTTTTTGAATAGTCTATTGAATGATAAATAATGCACTTGATAATTTAACGTATAAATATAATTTATTTCAAGTAGAAAAAAAAGCATACTTCTTTTTACAGGCGGCTATTTTATCAAATAAAAAGGGAATTTGTATCGAGTTTTTATTAATCATGCATAATACTTGACACAATGCATTAATTACATATAAATGTACGGGATACTGAAACATCATATATCATATTTCATATATTTGATGTTTTTTATATTTTTATTATCGAATATTAAATCTATAAAAAATCCCCAATGAAGAGGTTCAATATCATGCTATTTATTTCGATAGTTTTTATTCAGCTTTATAAAAAGTTAATTTTATGGCGCTTATCAGTGAAAATTTTTATTCATTTTTTAAATTTCATTAAAATATATTTTAATAGCCCAGCTATCAATTTCGAGCAACCTAAAATCTAGACTAAACTCACAAAATATAACAGATAAATATTAGAAAATAAATTCAAGAGAAGTTATATAACATTGACTAAAAAAAAGTAAAGAGACCATGACCTAGCTTAGATAATAAATGAAAGAAAATGGTTTCAATAAATAAATAAAATGTTAAATATCATTCTTTAAATAAAAATATATTTTCTAATAGCATGATTTTTCTTCAAGTGGACTAATTGCTATAAAATAACTATTATGGTTAATATGCTTTTTTTAAAAAAAATAAATTTATTATTTATGCAGAATGAATAAACGATGACGTCTTAGCTAGAAACTTAAAAATGAATGTTTTTGTGCGTTTTTTTTGTAAATAAATAATCGCAGTTTCACTTATCTCTCGCATATTTAGTATATAGGATATCTTATTTTGAATTTTCTATTTTTCTACTGCTTAGTTTTTTATAGCCTGCAATTTATAAATTTTGATTTGGATACTATAATATAATATTTTTATTATTAACGAAAAAAAAAATAGACAAAAATGAATTCCTTTACAAGAGTAATCGCTTTGTTTGGATGTTTAGTAATGACGGTTTATTTTTTTACAAAGAAAAAAGAATCGAATATGAAGCTAAATAAACGACTTAATACATATAGACTACACCAAACTATGGGAGAAGCTTGCCAAAATGTAAGCGCATTTACTTCAGCGAGGTTTAAAGGTACTGG
>LSSN01000327.1:7761-25022 GCA_001970855.1 Smittium culicis
ATGCGATTTTATACACTGAAACTCTTTACACTATAAAATGACCTCTTCATAAAGAATTGCCCATATATTTAAAAACCCCAAGCAAGTGATTACTGGGTAATCAATGAATTAAGTATTCCAACAAATAGAGATTAATGTGATTCTCTATTACACCAATAACATTCCTGAAAAATGATTTTTTCGATTTACCATGGGCGAATGATCAGGATGCATTACTATTTGCATTTTTTTGCATTACTCACAAAAGAGTTATTAGTAAGGAAGAAAATAAGCAGGTGAGAAGTTTATTTATGAATTTGATTAGTGAGAGTTTTTTTTATGTATTCAACCAATAATAATAACGAATCAATTTATAAATAAAAAAATTTTTTTTTAGTGAGTGCTATTATATATATTTTAGGTTGTAGGCTTTGGAAAGTAGAATACTTATCGCTAATTTATGGTCCAAACTCAGCAGATATTAATTTTCTTTACTATAATCAATTTGTTTTTTGTTGGAATCTGACAGTGAGTTAAACGCTTATTTTCTATTTCAGCATAGATACATACCTTTTCAACTTTTACTTTTCTATCCCCCTTTATAGCCATTATCTACCTGATCGCTTTGAATAGCCGGAAAATTCATATCCAATTGCGTATAACCCCATTTAGACTTTATATACGCAAAGTTTTTATTCCATTTTGTTTTTCTTTTCTCTCCAAGGATATTTATTAGAAACTCTGGTAGCTATTCTCTCCAGAACTTTAATACTCCTATTATTATATTAATCTTGATAACGTCCGCCCTACACCTTAACTTATACAAATAATGGAAACAAAATACCGAACTTTGGAAAGGCAGCAAAGAGCTATCAATCCTACTAATGAATTTGAATATCCTGATCTCCAGAAGCTTGGAGCTCCACACATAAACTCTTTTAACAGAATATTCGAATCTGCTGGTCCTAATTTTCCCCCTTTAATAGATCTCGCCCTAAAAGATATTGGCAAAATTACCTTATTTGATCACAACGAAAACTTTGTCGGAAATCCTTTAGGAAATAAGCTGACTTGTAAGCTTCTATTGCATGCTTTACATTTACTTCTTTATTTAGTTTTTCTTTTTATTACTTGAGCATGCAATATACTCGCTCTTTATTTACTATTTTGATTTTATTTACAGATTGGATCGAAGATGTACAGCTCCATAGACCTACCTGCGTTAGCTCTGACGGGAGTAAAAACGACTATGCTCTATACCCTGCTGAATGTCGCGAAAGGAAATCTACTTACAGAGGTAAACTCACTTGTAAGTTGCTTTGGCAAATCAACGACGGCGAAATTTGTGTCGAAACAAAATCTCTAGGCTATGCTCCTATCATGGTTAAGGTACCTTTACGCCTCCATCTCAAATAATCAATAATTTTCTTAAAATATATATATCAACAAAATATTAATTTTTTAAATTATTATTGTATTTGCAAACATCATATCATTAAATTTTTAATTTAATATTAGTCCAATAGATGTAACTTAGAAGGTATGGGCCCTAAAGATATGATTAAACACCACGAAGACGCTGAAGATTTTGGTGGTTACTTTGTTGTTAATGGTGGTGAAAAAATTATCAGATTGCTTATCGCTCCTAAAAGAAATCACGTCACTGCTGTAACTCGTCGTTCTTATTCAGCCCGTGGTCCTGGCTTCACCGAGTTTGCTGTACAAGTAAATTGCTCTCGTCTCGATCAATCCTCTGTCACTGCCACTATTCACTACCTCAATACTGGTAACCTGTTATTCAGATTTACTTGGTTCAAGCAAGAGTTCCTAGTCCCTATTTCTCTTATCCTCAAAGCTCTTTGTAACTCATCTGATAAGGAGATTTTTGAAAATTTGGTTCAGTGCGATATTGGTGATACTTTCTTAAAAGATCAAATCGAACTCCTTCTTCTCAGCACCAAAAGTTACAACGTCTATACAAAAGATCAGGCACTTGCCTATCTAGGTAGCAAATTTAGAGTTACAATGTCCCTTCCCGAAGATATGGACGACATTGAAGTTGGCCAAACTCTAATTGATAAAGTCGTTATGGTCCACCTAGAAAACTGGAAAGATAAATATAACATGATGATTTTCGCTATAAGAAAACTTTACTCCCTTGTTAGCGGAAAGTGCCAAGTCGATAACTCAGATTCTTTGCAACACCACGAAGTTTACATGCCTGGATTCATGTACCTAAACATCCTTAAGGAAAAAATCTTTGATGTTTTGGCTTATGCAAAAACTTTAGTCAGTGCCAGTTTTCGTAAGGACCCATCATCCGTTAGGTTTAACGACCCAAACTACATTATAAAACTCTTCAAAAAGGTCCCAATGGATGTTGGTCTCAAATTGCAATATTTCTTAGCTACTGGTAACCTAGTCTCAAAAACCGGTATGAATTTACAACAAACTACCGGATTCACTATTGTTGCTGAAAAGCTCAACTTTTTAAGATATATTTCTCACTTCCAATGTATTCATCGTGGGTCATTCTTTGCGGAACTAAAAACCACCTCCGTTCGTAAACTGCTGCCTGAAGGATGGGGATTTTTATGCCCTGTTCACACTCCTGATGGTTCTCCTTGTGGTCTTCTCAACCATCTAGCACATAAATGCGAAATTACTACGCACTTGGAAAATACTAAAGACGTTGAAAAATGCTTACTCGACTTGGGTGTCTCTTTCGGCTTACCAAATCCAAAATTATTTGCCAGTTCAATTTCTAAAAAAGCAATGGTTTCAAACAGCACCGTTATAAATTATAATGATCCTGAATTTGATTACGTCACTGTTCAACTCGATGGTAAAATCGTTGGTTTCTGTACTTCTTCTCAAGCTGCTGATATAGCTAAAAAGTTGCGTATTTTTAAAACTCAAAGTCTAAAACCTAGAGAACCTAACTCAAAATACTACATTCCTCAAAATTTAGAAATCGGCCTTGTTCCAAAAATGAACAATGGTCAGTTCCCTGGTTTGTACATCTTCTCAACTCCAAACCGATTTGTTCGTCCAGTCCAACACTTAGCAACTAAAAAAATAGACTATGTCGGCCCATTTGAACAGGTTTATATGGAAATTGCTTGTATGAACGATGATATAAGGCCTGGTCAAACTGAATATAGAGAAATTCAACCAACCCATATCTTGTCTTCAGTTGCTAACTTGACCCCATTCTGTGATTTTAACCAATCTCCTAGAAACATGTACCAATGCCAGATGGGTAAACAATCTATGGGTACTCCATCACAAGCTTTGCGCCACAGAGCTGATAATAAACTATACTGGCTTCAATCCGGTCAAACTCCTGTTGTTCGACCCGCATTATACGACAATTTCGGTATTGATGGCTATCCTAACGGCATGAATGCAGTTGTTGCTGTACTAGCATATACTGGTTATGATATGGAAGATGCTATGATTCTAAACAAATCTGGTTTAGAAAGAGGTTTTGGATACGGTTCAATTTACAAAACAGAGGTAATTGATTTGAACGAATACCGCACCAAAAGAGAACCAATCACTCATCATTTCATGATTGGATCTGATATCACAGAAGCAAAGGTATTAAACAACATTGATGCAGACGGATTGCCTTTCATTGGAACTCCTCTTGTCAACGGTGATCCAGTTGTAGCTATTTTTAACGATGTTAAAAATACCACTACCATTAAGAAGTATAAAGGTGAACCTTGTTACGTTGACACAGTCAGACTTATTAACTCTGATAAAAACAACCTTACAGGAGATCCAGAACTTCAAATGGTCCAGATCACATATAGAATTCCTAGAGCACCAGTAATTGGTGATAAATTCTCATCTAGACACGGACAAAAAGGTGTTAATTCTATTAGATTCCCAGCTGTAGATTTGCCATTTACAGAGTCAGGCATGCAACCAGATGTTATTATTAATCCTCACGCTTTCCCATCTAGAATGACAATAGGTATGTTTGTCGAGTCTTTAGCTGGTAAAACAGGAGCATTATACGGAGTTCCACAAGACGCTACTCCATTCCAGTTCAACGAAGAGAACACAGCTGCAGATTTCTTTGGTGAGCAACTAATTGCATCAGGCTACAATTATCATGGTAATGAACCTATGTACTCGGGAGTTACTGGTGAAGAAATGATGGCAGATATTTACATTGGTGTTGTTTATTATCAACGTCTTCGTCATATGGTTAACGACAAGTACCAAGTTCGTACTCTTGGACCTATTGATCCTCTCACCCATCAACCTATCAAGGGACGTAAGAAGGGTGGTGGTATTCGTCTAGGTGAGATGGAACGCGATTCATTACTTGCTCACGGTACTTCATATATTCTACAAGACAGGTTGCTAAACTGTTCAGATTATTCTCGCGCTTATGTTTGTAAAACATGTGGAAGTATACTTGCACCAATCGCTATTCCAACAACCAATATTGTCAACCTTGATTTGAATGAAAACGAGCAAAAAATGTTTGTTCATAAAACTAGAGATATCATTGATTTTGTCAATACAAAAAGTTTCATTACTGATAAAGTAGAAAGAATTAATTTTGAAAATACTCAATCCGCACATGCAAACGCTGCAGCTGCTGCTATAAAGTCTGCAACTTCAAATAAATTCAGATCCCACAGCCGTTTGGATCTTATCTGCAGAGTTTGCCAAGACCCTGACATCACTCTGATCGCCATTCCTTATGTTCTCAGATATTTGGCCACTGAACTTGCTTGCATGAATATTAAAATCAATCTCACTGTCAATTAATAATTTATACTTTCTTACACAGCTTTTATTTCTATCTATAAAAATTTTATTATCAAGGCTTTAATAAATCAACAATTATATTAAATTAAATTAAACTAAACTTCAGTTTCTTTTTTTTATACAAGATTCTTAACAGAGTAGAATGATTTCAATTTTTTTTTTTTTTACTAATTCATATTTTTAAGAAACATTTAACTAAAATCACATAAATGTTATTGACTCAATAATTTTACTTTTATTTTTATTTAAAAAAAAAAAGTTATATATGGAATGGTCTTGTGAGATGCGGAACTTTTATTCTTAAAAATTCTATTTGCTTATTTTTATTATGTTTAGGTATGGCTGGATCAGATAAACCATTCGGCGAATTTTCTAGTAAGGTTTAAAAATAAAAGAAATGATGATAAGTCGGAAAACCTTATTAAGAATAGTGCCGTGTCTTTGAATAATCTTCCAAATAGCACATTCCTTGGTGAAGGATGATAATTTATTTCTTGTAATTATTATTATCAGATGCCGGTTAGGTATTAATGCTCGTTAATTCGAATAATTTAATCACTATTTTTTTCTAATACGATTTATTAATAATAGTAAGTCTCATAGTGATTTAAAAGCTTGTTAGAAACAGCTCCGTCTCTTTCAAATAAATGCATATATTTATTAACTATTTTTTAAAAACGATTGTTATATAGCTAGTAGCAATTATGGTTATGATAATTGTAAACCGAGGAAAAATTGCTTGAAACAGATTTGTGTAGGAATTTTTTTTTCTAGTACAAAAGTAAAAAGAAGTGTTTTAGGCCTGATAAAACATATATAATTTTACGTTTACTATCGAGTTAGGTGGAAAAGCTACTCCTTTTTTTTTTTTTTTAAAAAAAAACTTGGATTTTATTAACATAATACGAATAGTTAAACGACTTTCCTCTTCCTCAGTCCCTGAATTGCTTTTTTACATTTGGTTTTTTTCATTATATTTTAACTCGCCGTAGTTGGATTACTGTATAATATTTTGTTATACAATTAATAGTAAATAAAAATTAAATAATAAGAAATTTTTATATCGCATACATTTCTCGTCTTTTTTATTTTTTTGAACTTGGACTTGATGGGATAGATATATATAGAAATTAAATATAATTGACGAACAGTTTGTTTTTTTTGCACCATTCGTTTACAATTAGTTACAAAAGTTCAGATAATGATATTAAATTTGAATACATTTTTACGACCTTATCCCCCTTTAATTTAATTTATTGCATTTGAAATAAATACTTACATTACCCCTTTTTTATGATACATCAACGTGACTATATGTTCTGATAAAGTAAATATTTTATTAGCTTTTAAATCCATTTACTATTTTTTCAAATTTATGCTTTATTGTTGCGATTTTTTTATTTAATCGGCACAAAAATCTTTTTTTTTTTTGTCTCAATGAGTTTATTAAACATAGTTTAAAAGTATACAAAAAACTAATAAAAAATATTTAAAAAGTTAAAAAAAACATATTGAAAATAATTTTTTCAACCGACCCCTCTCCGCCGCTATAGCAGCTCCATACCCACTGGGTATTGGTTCAAGGGGTGAAAATCATGATTAAAAGTGATAATGCGTTCCAAGTAAATCTACTGAGAAGGATGAACCTAAGTTATATAAAATACTGAATACGTTTAAAAAACTGACACATATTGTTTTAGATTATATTATAAAAAATCCGAGTAAATTTTTTTCAACCCCCCCTCTTTTTCCCCCATCTACAATGATTACCCTATCTTGCGTAGTACTGTATTATTTTGTCGAGCATTAGTTTCTCATGTGAAAGGATATTAACCACCGTTAGCACAATTTATCAAGAATATTATTGTTATATCTAAAGTATATATATTTATCGTTTAAAAACATCATTTAAACATAACGCGCATATTTTGTATAATTATCTTTAGTATAATTTCTTTACTACTGTATTTTTTTTTTTGTAGAATTTTTAAAACATTCTTTTATTTACTTTTGTAATTAAGAGCAAAGGCTAACTGAATAAGCTTCAGTAAAGAAATTTAATCAAGGCAGTATATATTTAAAATGAACAGAAATAACATTGCGTTTCCCGTAGAAAAGCTAAAGTATAAGCAACAACAAGTAACAAAGTATTCTCTCGATAACCCAGACGAATTCTGGCTAAAGCAAGCGAAAGAATTGATAACATGGAATAAAGAACCCTCAAAAGCGCTCCACTATAGAAACAAGGACCAAAAGCATTTTGTTGACTGGTTTCCTGATGGAAAGCTCAACTTATCTTTCAATTGCTTGGACCGTCATTGTAACGACGGGTTTGGCTCCCAAACTGCCATCATTTATGACTCCCCTGTCACAAATACCAAAAAAAAGCTCACTTACTCCAGTCTCCTCGAACGTGTCAAGCAGTTTTCAAAAGTCCTTGTAAAATTTGGTATAACTAAAGGTGATACAGTGGTCATTTACAGTAAGTGCTTTTATATATCTCCAAAAAATACATTCACCCATATAAAACTTTAAAACTATAGCAATATTGTACCTAAATTCTTAATTGTAAACTGACTCCAATTTTTTGTAAACTAATATTTAACCTATTTGTTTTTTTTAGTGCCTATGATACCTGAAACTTTAATAGCCATGCTTTCAGTAGTAAGAATCGGCGCTATTCACTCAGTTGTCTTTGGTGGGTTCGCCCCAAAAGAATTGGCAAAACGAATCGATGATTGTAAACCAAAAATTATTTTGTCAGCTTCGTGCGGTATAGAAAGATCAGATAAGCTAGTCGAATACAAACGTACTTATAAATCTTACACTAATGATTATAAAAATTTATTTTTTACTTGTTTTATAATTATTAATAACATTTACCATTATTTAGTCCTTGTAGATGATTTTTTTCTATTTGTAGTTTTCACATATTTTTTCCTGCTTTAGTATATAAATAACTTTTCATTTATTCTTTGTTTTTTAGCTCTATTGGACGAAGCTATTACACTCTCGTCCTTCCCGCCGAAGATCAGAATTATCTTCCAACGTGAAGCCTTTCATGTGAAACTCGATCCCACTATAGGCGATATTGACTGGGTCGAATCGTTGTCATCAGTAGCAAACTATCCAGATGTCCCAATTGAAATATTAAACTCTTCTGATGTTATGTACATGCTATACACAAGCGGAACTACCGGCTCACCAAAGGGCGTAGTTAGATCAACTGGTCCACATTCCGTCGCCCTTATTTATGCAATGCGCCATGTTTATGGTGTTTACCCTGGTGACGTATTTTTTGCCTCAAGCGACTTAGGCTGGGCCGTTGGCCATAGTTTAACTTGCTATGGCGCTCTACTTAATCGTAATCAATCTATACTCTACGAAGGCAAGCCGGTAGGAACTCCCGACCCAGGTGCCTTCTTCCGCGTAATAGAGGAATATAAAGTAAAATCATTTTTTACTGCTCCTACAGCACTTATGATACTAAGGCGCGAGGATCCTGATGCATTTTACCGAAATAAGTATGACATTTCAAGCGTTAAATCTTTTTTTTTGGCTGGAGAACGTTGCGTACCCGAAATTCACAAGTGGTGGATCCAATACACAACTGGTATTAAAAATATAAACTCGCTAATAGAACCATCAATAATCCCTAGTAGCGGCGGTAATGGCGACAAATTCAGCTTTTCTAAAAATAATATCACAAACAATCTATCATCAGATCATTGGTGGCAAACTGAATCAGGAGCTCCGTTAACTGCGCTTGGTTTGGGATACGCAGCTTCTGTTAATGATTTTCCTGAAATTAGATTCGGTAGTGCTGGATTTCCTTTGCCTGGAGTTGATTTGAGAATCTTGAAAAAAGAACATGATGATGAAGATTTAGATGAAACTATATCTTCGAATCGATCAAATCCATCACAAAAATATATATCCGAAGCAGAGCCATATGAAGTTGGTAGCGTCGTGTTAAAATTACCGCTTCCACCTGGAAACCTCACTACCCTTTGGAAAAATGATGAAAGATTCTATAAAGAATACTTCCAAAAATTTCCTGGATACTATGCAACTGGTGATACCGGCTATGTAGACAACAACGGATATGTTTTCATTTTATCCCGAGACGATGATGTAATAAACGTATCCGCACACCGTATGTCAACCTCTGTGATTGAAGAAGTTGTTTCAGAGAATCAACAAATCGCAGAATGTTGTGTCGTCTCAAAGTCTGACAGTATTAAAGGGCAAGTTCCTATGGTCTTTGCAGTTCTAAAAAGCTCTACAAATATAAAATCTCTTAATTTGGTCAACCAGCAAATTGTACAAACTGTCAGAAGTAAAGTAGGAGCTTTTGCATCGCTAACACCTAACAACGTAGTTTTCGTTAACAAATTGCCAAAGACTAGATCCGGAAAAGTTCTCAGGAAAATGATCAGAAACATGGTTGCCACTATCTTCGATCATAATCAATTAGTAAACCCCGATGTTATATCTATTGATCTACCTGCTACTATCGAAGACGAATCTGCTGCCCTCGATATCTGGAAAATTTTGACCCTACTAAAAAAATCGCCCAAACTATAATAGTTTAATACAGTTTTTATTTATATCGATTAAAAAAATTGCTAATTTGATATCATTTCGTCTATTTTCTTTTGTATTTTTTTTTCTCGGAGTTTTATTGGTACGATAACGATAAAAGAAAATATGCGGTAAAGTATATTAAAATATAATAAAGTTGGTGCAAGGCATAAAAATACTAATATCCTAATACTAATAAATTCCTCTGCCGGTCTACCAGATGCGTACCTACAGAGAAATGGGATCAATCTACCAACTGAAAGATCCACCCAGACATTGCTTCAAGTAAGCAGGATGACTGAATTTACAAGTAGCCATAGGAATAGGCTCGTTCCAACAAAATTACTTGAGCGCATTTTAGAAAAAAATTATATTCACAATAAAAAAGATTAAGCTCATTAAATTTAAAAGATTTCGTCTCAACCCCATAAATTCATTTCTATTTCCTCCGTTGAAACCTTTCCTCCTTCAACGCTAATAAAAAAGCGATTTTATTGAATATTTTATGATAAAAAATGGGAAAATATTGTTTGTTACTGTTATAATATAAGAATATGTTTGAATGAGCATAAAAGCTAAATTATTTTTATTGAGTGGCGTTGGTTATATTTATTAAATCAAAAAAATATTTAATCATGAGAAATAGTTTTTCATATTTGAAAGCTTTAAACAATTTTGGAATTTTATGAATTAAATAATAATACTTTAGTTGTAAGTTAAATTTCTTAAATATTTTTTTAATGGCAATCATCGGCATTAAATTTCACGATCAAGATAGAATTTATGTTAAACAGCTAATATATATATAAAGTTTAATATAAATACTTATTAATTTAATTTCTTGTACATCACTTTCACGTTGAACGATTTTTAAAAATACGAGTTTATCGATTATTTTTTTTATTAGAAGGTTATTATTGAAAGAAAATTTTTTGTAAAACAGTAGTTTAATGATTTTCAAAATTAAAATGATATTATGGAAGACAATTTTCTATATTGCAAAGCTATATTATATTTTATTACCAATGAATGGTTTAATTAGATTGATTCAATATATATAAATAGATACTACCAAATTCATTGTAAAATTTTATTGATTTTTTTTATTAAACTGTCATAATATTTTTTTAAATGATGAATGATTTAGTTATAATTCTCATTGCATTAGCTAATAAAAAAGCCATTTGAAATTAACAGTTTAAAATTTGTATTCATTCAAATATTTGTTTATCGTTTACTATATTTTTATTACAAAATTAAAATGAAATAAAATAATCAATTATGTTAAGTCTAAAGTGGTATAACATATCTTTATTACGCTCAGTATTTGGATAGTCATTAATTATACTGATAATTTTTGTACTTGTTTGATTTTTCAAGTTAATGACTGTGATTGTGTTTGTTTCAGTTACAGATATATAAGCTATATTTTGTATACACCTAAAAAAATTGAGTATATCTATAAATATGATTAAAATGAATTGATTAATGTTTTTTAAATTATGTAAATACATAAAATGGAGGCGAAGAAATCAAGATGCTAAGAAAAGAAATAGAAAATTGATTGATATAGTGTTGTAAGTGTTAAAATATTTGAGTTCAATTCGATCAAAAAAATGGAGTAGGCTACGAAATTGAGGAAATAAGACTTCATTTGATTCAAGTATCGAAAAATTATGATATTTCAATGATTTAGTACTTTTAGAAAATCTATTGATAAGTCAAATATTTTGGTTGTTAATTTAGTATAGACTATAGATTGTACTTATATAATTATAAAAAAAAAAATTTTCCGCGTCACGAAATTAGTTACATAAATTAATGTTGCATCTTTTAAAATCAAACGAAGAATTTATAAATTCTATTTAAAACACCTATACCTTTGATTTGAGATTATTTCAGCTGTAATTTTTGAGCTTCCTGTTGAGAAATTAATTGCTATTGCTAAAAAGCGACTTTTTATTATTATTTATAAATATGTAATTAAAACGGTGATGATAAATAAATAGGTTTTTGAAATTTTTAGTAATAATTTAACCCATTCCGGGGCCAACACTATTGATCTATAATAAAAATCAAATTAGATAAGACTATTTATAATCATCTATTTAGTTCAAAAAAATCCAACCACCCTTGGAAGAGTTAATAAATGTAAAAATAAAGTATTCAGGAAAAAAAGGTGACCAAAACATGGGAATTGGTATTTGGGGGTTAAATATAGGAGATCATTTGGAGAGGCGGAGCTTTTATGTTCAAATTTTTCCTACACGTCATCTTGTATTTAATTTTTCTATCAGAATAGATAGTATCGCTGATTAATTATCTTATTTAACCAATATCTTTATTTAATTCACATAAGCAAATGTAATTCTAAATAAAAAAAGTTTCGCTTCACCCAAAAATATTCAATATATATCTCGGAATTATAATATATTTATTGAATGCAGTTGGCTATATTTGGTAGACCAAAAATAGCCTACTACCCGTGAAAGAAGTAAAAGAATCAGCAACACTGTATTTCTCAATCGTCGAACAAAAAAAAATCGCATATATCAAAAAATGATTTAACCCTTTGACGGGCGGTAGACTGTTTTTGACCTACAAAATTTATCCAACTATGTCAAGTAAAATATTTTAATTCCCACGCCTTAATAATTATTATTTTATTGTATTTTTAAAACAAATGATAATTATACTTATAAATCATTACCGAATCAATAAATTAGTATTTTTTAAGATTTTTGGACGGGAAAGGATTTAAACAATTTAATTCCGAGAACTTAAACCTTTACTGTTCATCAAGCTTTAAAAAAATTAAATATTTTGATTCGTTGAGTATTTATAAGCATATTTAACTTTTGCTGGTATTATAATTTTAACCAATATTTCTTGAGGCCTCGGGATTGATATATTTTAATTGAACAAAATTAGATAAATTTGGTAGATCAAAAATAGTCTACCGCCCGTGTGAGGGTAAAAAATATTAGTATATTATTGAGTAACAAAAAATAATAAACTTGCTGATAATTATAAACGAATATTAAAATTTATTTTTTGAAAGTGTGTTGAACAAGAAAGAGCTAAATTATTTTTATTGCATGTCAAATTTTCGCTATTATCGAGGGTTACCTTTAGAAATAGAATTATAGTGTAATTAAATCAATATAATAGATGAGAAAAAAGAACTGATCTTTCATAAAAATTTATAATAAATAAGCAAGTCCTTATTTAAAAAAAAATTGCTAGGATTTGATCGATGTTTCAAATACACTAAAAAGTATCTTTTTTGATAGGGTGATCTTTAAATAATTATAGATATTTTAAATCTTGGTAGATATATTTATCAATGACAAATAATTTTTATAAATTAAGATAGGATTATTATGATTTTAAATCAAAAATATAAAAATATAAAAATGCAAGCAATTACTCTTGTCGATATAATTAATTTTGTAAAAATTACTTTTAACGATATATTTTATAGGAATAATTATTTTTAAATCAACAAATAAGAATTATTATAATATAATACCTAATAAATATATTTAAAATAGTCATAAGATAAAAATATTTACTAAATATTTTATAAAAATGAAAAAATGATTATTGAGTACAGGTATTATGATTTTTTTTGTTTAAATCTAGTAAAGTTCTTTCGATATTTTTGAGTGCTTGATAAATTTTAGTACATCTACTGTTATATTTTTCACATATTATTGTTAAAGAATAAAGATTTCAAACAATATTTACTGATATAATTTGAATGACTAATATCATTAGTACTATAGAGTGGATAAAATAAATGATAATAATTCTCAAGCCTGTGATTTTTTATAAGAATAATTGAATATTTGGCGCAATACCTTTATGATTTTTTAAAAAAATAATAAAATAGAGCTGTAGTATACATATAAATTCAACGAATATATGTTCAATTTGTGGAACATATTTTAATAGAATCAAAATTGAGTTTTATGCATGGTAAGTGGAGGGGTTGAATTTTCTCAAATTTTTTTAAATTATGATGGAAAAAAAGCTTTTGAGTGCCAAGATAGCTTTTTTAAACTGGAAACTTCCTGTATGGATGTATCAAATGTCTTTGAAACTCAAAATTCTATGAAATAAAGATGTTTGGAGTGTTTGAAAATTTATTTTTTAATAGAATAAATAAAGGTTATAATTTTTTTAATGGTCAAAAAATTTTTTGGTCTTCCTATTATCTGGGTCTATGGGCAGTCAAAAAATCAGAAAAATATAATGAGTTACTAATAAATTTTGAAATATGAATTATCAAATACAATTTAGCTAAAATTTGTTAACTTGAAACAATCAAATTTGAATAGCTAATTTTACTAAATATATATATAAAATACGTTTTGCATCGAAATTAGTGTGGCTTATATTGTTAAGCTTAATTTAATTGCCTTTTATTGTATTTATCACCACAACATTCAATTATTACATCGTCGTTATCTAATGAAAGCAAATTATTTGAATACTTATTGGCGTGTGAATACTATTTTTCAGCTTGAATAAAAGTATCAAATATTAGTATATGATTTAAAATCAAATTTTTCATATAATAAACATTTTAACCTATAATTTTTCTAGAAAATAGTTTTTATTAACCAGCGAAAATATCCATTTTTTCACTTTTTTTAATTAATTTAGACAAAATTCTTTATATTATGTCCAAATGTCCGTTATGACAATCATAATAAACGATGTTTAAACTATGGTTTATTTATATAAATTTTTATCCGAAGCGAAAATATATTTTATGACCTAAAATGTATTAAATGAATGCCAAATATTAAATTATAAAGATAATATATGCATAAAAGAAAACAGGAATAATAAAAAACTATTAGTGTTGATAATTAGTTCATAATTCCAATAATGTAATTTTTAAAATTTAAATCCAATTTATAATTTAAATCATATAAAATTTTAATTCATTTTGAAAAAAATAGTTATTTTATGGTTATCCAAATTTTTTATTATTACGTCTAACAATCGTTTATTTTAACTTTTCTATAACGTTGAATTTTAATATTAAATTTAATTATAATTAAAAAATAATCATTTTAAAAATTTTAAAACATTAATTTGACATCGATATGTTTTAATACAATCATTGAATCATAAATACTATTAGCCTTTTTTTGTTGAAAAACAGATGAAATTATTTTTATTTTTTTTTTTGAACAAAGATGAATTCTATTCATCAGATTGTTGTTAAAATTTTTGAATATGTCACTGGTGATTTAATCTACCTGAAAAATAAGATTTTACAGATAAATTTGGTTCTGTTCATTTAGATGATATATGAATAGAAAAGAATATAATTTGTTTTATTTTTGTTTAAATTTATAGTAAAATTTAATAAGTAAACATCAACTGAGGATAAGAATTAAGAAAGTTAGCCTTGAAACTTAGTTTACATTTTTTTACAAAGTAAGAATAAATTTCAGAACTGTGAAATAATAATAATAATAAATATGAGCATAGAAAATAGTAGTTTAAATGATAGTAATAATAATAAATACATTAGTAAACTTACTCTTTGAATTTGCTTTGTATAAAAAAAACTCTTTGTAAACGCGTGTTCCCTGATTTGCAAAAAATTAAAAAAAAATCCCCCATTTTGATTATATCCACTAAGAATAATTTAGTTCGTTGTATTCTAGTTTGTTAAAAAAAAAACTACGACTTATAAGCTTTATATACGAAAGATTATCATCGAAGAATGCACTTTGTTGCAGTTTATTTATGTTAGTTTGGATATTCATCTACTGTTATTATTATTGGCGAAATTAAGGCGTTTCGATTTATCTATTTATTCTTTTTAATTGTGAAATTTTAATTTGTTAAAAAAAAGCATCGATTTTACTCATTGGCTATAATTTTTTATGCTATTTTATACTCTACAACTCTTTACGCTAAAAATGACTCCTAATTAAAGAATCTCCCATTTATTGAATTTATTTTTTAAATTTTCATTTGCTAAGCAAATTAACTAATTAACTAATTGGCCATAATTCTCTATGTGCAAGCCCAGCATTCGACAGTAATACGGATCTCAGCCATATAGCAGCTTATTGTAGGAGAGCCAGGTCGAACATACCCACATTTGGGTAGGAGCCTATTTTTTTTAAATCCTATTAGATTTAGGCTCTGAATAGGAGCTCATTGATCTCAACGAATATAATTTTGTTGGAACGAGCATAATTTCATGATTGCTTGTAACTTCAGTCATCCAGCCTACTTGAAGCAATGCCTGAGCGGATCTTTCGGTCAGTAGACTGATTACATTTCCCTTTAGGTACGCAGCCGGTAGACCGGCAGAGGAATTTATTAGTATTAGAATATTAGTTTTTTTATGCCTTGCACCGAATTTCTATTTTTGTAGTTTATTTACCGCGTATTTTCTATTAATGTTACCTTACAAATAAAATTCCGAGATTTAAAAAGTAAAATTATTGGTCATGATTTTTTTACTTTAATTTATACACTGTAATACTTGGCACTATAAAATGACACCTACATAAATAATCCCTATTTTAGGATATTCTTTACGATTACGACGCTTTTAACCCTTTCCCTTCCAACACTCTTTGAAAAAGTCGCTTTTTTGATACGTTTGTGATTTATAGTTATATTTATTATTTGTAGCCATTCAACAATAAGCCAATGATTGAAATATCCATGGAATTATAGTATTTTAATTGAACGCTGTTGGCTATATCTGGTGGGCCAAAAATAGTCTACTGTCGTGAAAGGGTTAAGTATAAAGAGTTACAATGTAATAAATTTGATAGTTAATTAGAATCCAATAAAAATTATTTGTTATTTTTTTTTGTATGCAATTGTTTTAAAATGAAACAAATCATTAGACAAATCAAAATGTCTATCGAGTTTATATTTAAATAATATAAAATTTAAAGTGTTAGGGCCAATAATTTAACGCCAAAACAAAGTAGTTCTTTATTCAGAATCTCCCATATCAATTACACATTTTTTTAATTTTTTTTTTTGACAATTTGTTCATAACAATCAATTTAAATACACGGTATGCCAATAGAAATTCAACTACAAGATATTTTGTAGTTAAATCACAGCTTCAGAACAAACGACGCTATACGAAATCTTGCTTAAATCTACAAGTGTGTAATTGATTCGTTCATCGTATGTTAACACAAGATATCCATCCGCATTACGTTTATCGATGGTCTTTTTATATTTTGCTTCCATCAATAATCTAAATATTAGTGCGCATGCATCGGTGGTATTTAAATTTTCAATTGATTGTAGATTTAGCCCATTCTCTATAGAATCTCAATTTAATTGGATGGTATTGTACATATCAGTTGGAACAAAAACGTACAATGATAAAAAAAACCAAAACGTTTTTTAGCCTTCAAATTAATAAAAAATGGGTACATATCACTAACAACAGAGGAATGAGTAAAAAATCTACTGAATGTGAACTAGAGTTTACACTAAAACCGAAATTTGGCAAGTAAAAAATAAAGAATACATTATACAATAAGGTGTAGCTGTATTTAATATCCTTTGTTTAAAAAAACTACAACTTTTTGATTGCTCTTCTTAAATTACGCTGTATATCTGATTATATATTTGATATTCGGCCCTTAAACTTCCAATCACCTTAAATATGGTAAATGAGAGACATTGTAATTTAATATAAACAATTCAGTAAATTTGGTAACGGTATTGGAAACTTTGTTAATAAAAGAAGACTTTTTTTTTGATAAGGCAATTTATTTGTCCTTGTAAAATAATATGAAAAATAATTTGCTTTCCAATGGAAATTTTGATACTTGTGAGGAAGAATCCACACAAACCACAATTATAACAAGTTTTAACAATTATTTTTATTT
>LSSN01000328.1:0-11433 GCA_001970855.1 Smittium culicis
GGCTCATCAATGAAGCTTTTTGAAGCTAATGACTTATTGCTGATAAATGAGCTATTTTCAACCACGGGAAAATCATCAACTAAGCTAATGTCTAATATTTTTGTTAAATTGTCGATTAGAAATGATTGATAACAATAGTTTAATAAGAGTTGTGAGTATTTAGATTATTGGTTAGAAAAAAGATACCAGTTTTTCTTTTTTTAGGGAGTGAAGAAGTAGCCTTGGGCTGAGTTTCTGGTGACACTATGTTTACTGAGTGACTTGGTTTATCATATTCATTACTAATTGAGATAGTAGATTTTTTTCTTAACAAAGCAGAAGATTCTTGAATCTGTAAAGGTTAAAGAAAAAACGAAGGATAAAAAACCTTTTTTCAAAAGAATGAAAGATGGTCATAATTTTATTGTATTTTATACAAATACTTATAAATTTATCATATATCTGTGTGAGAATAAGTAAATAGTGAGTATACCTGAAATTCTAGCTGAGTTTTAAAAGAGTCCATCTGTTTTTGCATTTTTTCTTGGATAAAAGACTTTTCAACAGAAAGTTTTTCAGTGACAGAAACAAGAGTTTCTTGAAGGTTGACATTGTCATTTTCAGCCTGAATTATAACATAGAGAGAATAAATATATATTTTATATGTAAATAGAGAAAATTAAGAAAGAATGATTTGATTACTTTTTGGAGTTTTCTTCTAACAGTTTCGATTTCACCTCTTTGTAGGCTTAGCTTTTCTTCTAATTCCATAATTCTTTTCTCACGATCTGCAATTTTGTCACTTAGCTAAGTATGATGGAAAACAATTTAATAAAAAGTAATGTTTTAATTAGCGTCAACGTAAATTGTGTGATAGTATCGAATAAAATATAAATTAAAATGTTAGTGAGTACCTTTGATATTCCTACAGAGTTGTCATTATTCAAAATATTATGAAAACCATTATTACTTGAGTCTTTTTCATTAATGTTGACGTTTAAAATTCGGTCCCCATAGTTAGCTAAAAAAATATCAAAAAAGCAAATTGACGAATATTTTAGTAAATAGGTCTAATAAACGTAAAATAAAATGAGATTACGTTGAACTTTGAGAGATTTTTGGTTATTAATTACTTGATTTGGTGGTATAGGGGGGAGAGTTATAAAACTATTTGAGTGATGATTATTATGAAGGTTGTTTGTTAAATTTATATTTTGAGCATCAAATTGACAACTAATAGATTCTAAATTAGCACTTTGAGCTCTCTGTATTATGGAAGTATTGTTATTTGTTTTAGAATCTAAAGAAGTTGAAGATTTTTCAGCGTTATATAGAGAAATGGGTAGCATTTCATTGCTATAGGCCTTATTGTTGATTAAATTTGCGATAGAACTGTTGTTTTTTGTAGAGGTAGGTATAGGAGAATGAGAAGCAGCAGAGGTAAATTGTTCTGCTTGGGATGCATAGTAGAGCTCTTCGGTCTCCATGACCTTTTTCAGAGTCTGGGAATCGAACTCGATTTCAAAGTCATCATCGGGGAAGTCTAAGTCCAAGTCTTGAGATTGCTCTTTTAAATTATGGTTACAATCAATGTTATTTTTAGGGAGTTTTTCAGAGGTATTATTTTCAATTCCTGAATGAACCAAGTTTAAAGGATTGATTTTGTGAGAGCTTTTGGTTTTATTTGGTTTGTTTGCAAAGCCATTTATGTTTTTTGTTTTGTTAAAATGTGTTAAATTAGTTATAAAGCTGTTGGAGTTGGATTTAGAGTTAAAATCGTTAAACTGATCAGACTCTAGATCAGAAAAATCATCGAATTCTTGAGAAAAATTTAAATCTATAATTTCTTGAGGATTCATCAGCTTTTATTTTCTAGATAAATTTACAGACGAAAGAGAGGAAAGACTCAGGCGTCCAATATAAATTCTAAGAGAGATTTCTTATTTGGATCGAGATTGGATGAATCTTTTTGTCTATCCATTAAAGTATATTCTTGTTAAATTCAAAGTATTAGTAAGAGACCATTAAAGCTAAACCAACTCTACTATCAAAATCGCGTCAGACTTTTAAAACTGCGAAATTTTGATCCCATAAAAACCTACCGTTTTTAGATCGCTTATTTTATTGGATACGCATGTGATAATTTTATGAGCTTGATCATAACTAGGCTTTCTTTGCTTAATATGATTCGGTATAAAGGAAAGGTGCCAATTTCCTTTTAAAGTTATATTTGATTTTAGACTGCATTTTCTGCTTTTAGACGAAGTTTATTTGACAATTCAATTCAGGAAATTTTAATGCGCATTCTTACCCAAACCAAAAAAACCATACAGTTAAACCTCATTTTGTATTTAGCACTCTGTTTAATTCGCATATTATATAACTCCGATTATACTCACACATTGCTTAACAAACATATCTTATAACTCTGATTTATACTCTCGCGGAGCTTAACAAGCATATCTTATAACTCGCATTTACACTTAACCAAAGCGTAGAAATGGGCTTAGTCTATTGCTATTTATTATTTTGCAATAAAATTACTATTCCCGCTTTAAACGTTTCTAAATTGCATTATTGACTAGCATTTTCAGCAAATATAAGAAATATTTAAGCAAATCTAAGAAATCACTATTTATCTTAATTGTAGTTTAAAATCTAATATTTGATTTTGGGAGTGGAATTGTAAAATATTTGGTCAAGCTGCTTTTAGAAATTATCTCAAGTGGTTGGCTGACTCTATTTTGATTTTTTGATTTTTTTATCCCATTCAGATTTATTATTGGGTACGAGTATTTGCTGGATAATCAAACTTGCGATCAAATAGTTTCCTCACAGTAAAGGCTTTTTATTCGCCAAGCTCCATAGCTTAGAATTTAATATTCTCTAATAGAGTTTGTATTGAAACGCTTTTTAATTAAACAAATTTATACACCCAAGCATTTAACGATAAATTTAGTATCTACTTATAATTCTGTCTATAGCTCATCAAATTCTACGAAAATCTAATACCTTCCCTACAACACAAACTACTTCAGCAAAATATCTTCAATTTATAGCCAAAGATTATATATGTTGCATTATGCTTTAGCTTTTTCGATTTCTCGATAATACCTATACTTTGCGAGTTTAATAAGAAAATATTAGGAAACCAATCTTCTTCATTAAGCATAAATACAATAGATTTATATTAAGCATTCAAAAAAAATTAACTGCTTTAATTCGCTAATAGTATATAAAATGAGTGAAATTAACATAGACCTCGATAAAATATCCTTCAACAGCCATATAACTCTTATTACCACAGGTCTTGGAAATTTATATTCAAGACTACAAAATTTTGAAGCTAGCTCCAAAGACCAAAAGCTATACTCGAAAAAAGCTCAAAAGGCTTCTTTACCATCTGCTTTCAAAAAATTCAATAGTGATTTGTCATCAAATAACTGCCGTCGAGGTCAAGGCGCTTTCTCCCCTATATACACCGATCTATTAATTCTAAATCATAGTAACAGTAATACTTGAATTTTAATTTTATTCCTATAAATTATCTAGTACTTATTATATCACCTATTCTATTATTTTTAATTTCTTATTTACTAAATATTAATTGTTGACTTGTAATTTTTTTTTATTTTTGAATGTTTAATATTTATTGAAATAAATAACGCACGTTAAATTTTTAGTTGCTCCAAATAAAGTTCCAAAAACTTTCAACTCATCCCGAAACTTGGTAGATGAATATCCAAGCAGTGGTGCAGGTAATTTACTCTATATCCTTGTTTTATTTATATTTTTTACTTTTATATTCACCCCTAATTTGTAGAAAGCGAAGCTTGTGAAGAATCACCCCCATTTTTTCAAACTCCTATTTTTTTACCAAAATTCACTTCAAAGAAATGCAACGTTTTAGATCATAGTTACATATCGGATATCCCGGACTCAAACGAACAACCCCTAATTGAAATGAGTAAGATTGAATTTTTCCTGAACATAATTTCCTATACTTTAACCATTTACAATTTTAATTTAGATAACAGATATAAAGTGTTGTCACATTTGGGCAGCGGCGAATTTTCAGATGTATTTCTTGCATATGACTCTTATATCAATTTAAACTTCACTAAAAAAGGCTTCTCAAGTAATAGGATTGTATCTCTAAAGCTAATGAAAGATAATGAAAATGATATCGGCTTAGCTGAATACTCATCACTTCACTTCATTCAAAAAAAAAAGTCTCTTGATCTAAAAAAATATGTTGTTTCTATGTATGACATTTTTAAAATTCCTACTTCTCAAAACATTTCGCAACTAAATTGTAGCTGGAAAGTAGTACTGGTTATGGAGCCTTTATTTGGAGGTGTTTTAAACCAATCTCTTGCTATTAAATTAGATAAAATCAAATCAACCACTTCTGACCCCAACGTTTTTATCCTAAATAAGCTAGTCCTAATTAAAGACGTTACAAGCCAAATCCTGGCTGCAATTAACGCACTACACAAAATACACATTATCCATGCCGATTTAAAACCTGCTAACATAATGTTTGTCTCCAATGGTATCAACTTTTTTAGAATTAATCTCTCATCTTTAAAATGAATACATACATACTATTATTTACATTACTACTAATTAAAAATATTAATATACTTTAATTAAATCAATTTTTAATTTTTTTTTTTTAGATTCGAATAAAATAAAGCTAATAGATTTTGGTAACTCTGTAAAATATTACAATTTACACCACTACTTTACTGACTATGAAATTCAACCACTATGGTATAGAGCACCCGAGGTTAGCTTTTCATAGTAATATATATTAGAAATTTAAATTTGTACCATATTTCTTAAATTACAACACTCTTTCAAACACTATTTTTTTATTATTAAATATCCTTAGGTTGCTTTCTGCACGAATTTTGATTCAAAAATCGACATTTGGTCGGTTGGATGCATTTTTTGCGAAATGTGGACTCAATATCCACTATTTCGATCTTTTGACAATTCATCATTAATATCTAGTATTCGCGATTTAAGAGGACCGCTGCCAGAATACCTAAATTATCAATCACTTAATGAACACATTTTGTCGCCAGAAAATTCACCTATACAAAATTTAAAGTTAAATAATTCAAAGAATTTACAAAACACACGTTCTTCATTATCAGATTTCCCAAGACAAACCAGGTATTTTCCATTTTTTTAATCTTTTCTTTTATTAATGTTAAAAATTTAATATGCATATATTCTTCAAAGATACTAATTTTTATTCTTTTTTTTTTTTGACCTTTTTTTTTCACTAATTTTTCTCTAAATTAACAAGGAGGGATTATCTTGGAAAAAAACTTGACGTCAATTGTCCAGAATTCATATCTCTGGCAGATTCTCTGCTTGAACTTGACCCCGAATTAAGGATAAACTCATTTGACGCACTGAATCATGACTTTTTTTTAAAATATTAGTGCTTTTTCGATTTCTATAAAAAAAATTTTGATGTTATTAGTGTATTTTTAATTATAAAAAAAAAAAAAGATCCTGTAATTCAGTTTGTTAAATTGACTCGTATCCACTTTCTTCCCTGTCCACCTTTTTTTAGTCTTATGCTTTTTATTTTTGAATATAGCTTTAAAAGAAATTTTTTTTTATAAAAGCTGGTCTAAGCTCTAAAAAAAAAGTGTTGCCTAAATTGAGTTAAAATTAAATATAATTCGAAAATTTTGATTTAGAGAGTTCCGAATAATATATACTTGTAAAAAAAAAAATTTTTTTCTAGATAATTTTAAATTTGATTTGGATATACATTTACTCTATTGACGGATATAAGTATAGGTCATGATTTATGGGCTAAAAATAATTAAATAACCAAATCTAGATTATATCGCTGACCATAAACAAATTAGACCATCCTCGCCACCAGTTATAGCAGTATTGTGGGCAAAGTTGAACTCGATACATCTAACAATATCTGAATGACCCCCGATCAATCGGGTTAAATGACTAACACCTCCTATTTCAACATTAAAGACGTCTAAATTTCCAGAAATATCCCCTGTAGTTAAGTACAAGCTGTTATTGGCCTCATTAAAATCACAATTTACTGCATAGTCGATAAGTGGCCCTTTACTATCATCTTCATTAATCAAACTTCCATAATCTTTAACAAGAGTGCAATCATCTGACCATAAAGATAGTGTGTTCATATCCGTCACACAATAGAAAAATTCAGAGTTGCTACCTACATAACCTAGTTGCTGAATTGAAACGTCTGTTGTTGAAGAGAAAAGCATCGCATCGTCCTCATCAATTGTTTCTGAAAAATCGTACAAGCATACTAAACCATCGGTAGAACCAGACATAAAACGCATATTTGATTGCTTGTGGCATCTGATTTGCGAAATATCATTGCTATGAGTTTCTGTAAAAACGGCATACTCTTTCTTATCCATTCTCGCATCCCAAATGAATATCCCAACTTGATCATCAGAAACGAACCCTTTGTTAGCAAAGGATTTGTTATTCTTTTTGTTCAGATTGCCATCAACCTGTTCGCTTCCTGCAACTACAAACTGATTGTCGCAGCTTATATCAAATGATAGCAGAGGAAAAGGAGAAATAAATTCTTGAACGGCTGAAATTGAGTCAACTCGAACATCATATATCTTCACAGTGCCATCGAGGCTACTGCTAGCTACAAAATTTTTATTCATTGATTTAATCCCAGTTATCGGCTGATTATATCCATTATATTCTCTTAATAGTGATAATGAGGTATAGTCATGCAGTCTTATACAGCTTTCTGTAGATGAAACTATTCCGAGATCTACACCACTCACATTCTGTATGTATTGGGCTGAACCATTGATTTTCGGCAATTCTATTCGATTCACGCAATTCATTATTTAATTTTTTTTTTTTTCCTTCTATCGAATGTTTCTAAATTTCTTGATCGTTGTGTTCAATTTACAAAAGTACAAGTGTATTTAAAATAAAATTATTCAAAAAAAATATTTTCATATTACTTTTTTGATATATAAAACGCTAAAAAAAATTGCCAATGAGCTTTGAGACGTTTATGTTTACCACCCAATTATCGTAATTTGGTACTGATTTATAAACATAGTTGGCTGGTGTGATCACGTTAGTAGCTAATCATCTTTCCCATGAAACTTTTTTTTTTTGACACACTTCAATCTAGACAAATAATATTTGTAGCCTTCTGGTTGAGCTTGGACATCTATGAAATCTAAAATTATCTCTAAGGCTTATATTATTTTTTATTTTCAATTTTTTAATATTCAAATTAGGTATATAGCCAAAAATATTTAAATTCATTTTACCAAACACACAACGCACTCAAAGTCACTTACATTTTTACGATAAAATTTATTCTGTTATATAGCGTGTTAATACAACATTGTTTTACCATATAGTACCTAGGTTCTGTAAGACAACATGCCTTATATAATATCCTTTTGATTAGGAAATTTTATCTTAAATCTTCCATACTACAAGCCCAAAAAAAATTTGAAATTTGAAAAAAACGAATGTTGTTAAACCAGATACAGATAAGAATTAAATAATAAAACCTTGACTTATTTTTACAATAACACTAACTGTATATCAATTGGGCCTACAGTCATGAGATTCTACAGTTAAAATAATCAAAAGGTCTGATTGCCTGGAAAAATTCATTCTTTTAATAAATACAAAAATAAAATCTCAAAGTTAATTCAGTAACTTTCATTACTACCTCCTTTTAATCACAATCGGATAAATGCAAAAACAATTTAGCAAATATAACTAGAATGATAATTATGCTATATTATGGGTTATCTACAATTTTTAGATCCATGGCTTAAAAATTATTCTTAAACAATTTGTTAAATATTTATTATAGGATATTTACATATAAAATGATATGTTTTTCAAGTTTCAAATTATATTTAAAATTTTAAACGTATGTTAAAACCTAACTGTATAAAAAAAAAAGTAAAATGATAAAAAATATCTTTATTATAGGTCTAGGTTATCAAATCCTTAATTGGTAACATTAGAAAGATATAGAAATTTTAATATATTAAAATCTTTAACTGCCAGACTAAAAGATAAAGATGCAATACATGTTAATGAAAAATAAACTGAAATCTAGCTGAATGAAAATCGATTTGGCCTAAATTACCGTAAAAAAAATATAAATATTTAAAAAATGATAAATTGAGAATAAATTTATGAAAAGTAATATAAAATTTGCTTTACATTATATAAGGAAGCCACTCTGGTTCAATAATAGACACGTTAGTCATATAAAGCTTTGTTGTTTCGATAGCTAATAGCATTGAGATAGTATTATATTTTTTAAATAAATAAAAAGTATTAAAAGTGATTAAATTTTTATATATTTAGATAGCTTAGCTTACCTTGTGTGTAAATTACAAGCTTGGGTGTAAATTTAAACAAGCAAGAGTTTGGGTGAATAAACATGATCTAAAAGATATAATATAATGTTAGTTTTGCTATAATAAACAGCTAAGAGTTATAAATAATACAATAAGGTTAAAAACGGCCTGATACCTGATTAGTTGATATGTTTCTATAGTTTATTCCGTCTTTTTCTAATTCACAAATGTTATTATAAAACCCTCGCACCAAGCACTTTCTAATTAGTGTTGATTTTAAGTTTAGCATCGAACTATTGATATTTACAAGGTTTTTTATAGAGTGATCAAATCCTATCTCTGATAGCTTTTTGATAGAGTTCTGCAGCAGCTGGTATAATTTTTGTGCTATATTATATGCCTTTTTCAAAACAGCATAATCAAGGTTATGCTTTGAGGACCAATGCGATAATGAGCTCTCTGTACTTGAATAATGTGTTTTAACTCCTATATATGCCAAAAACACATTTATCAAGCAAAGATGATCACTTTCTTTAGAGGCAAATTTCAATTTTTGGCTATCTGTATCTGCTCCTCGTCTATTGGATTCGGTGAATACGGTACCTGCACTAAGCATGGATGCTACAATTATCATCTCGAGACTGATATCTATTTTTGAACTATTAGATACAGTCATATTATTTGAAAAGTCAGATGGCAAAAATCTATTTGGCCCATTGTAGTTGTTGATAGTTTCGAGAGAAGATAACAAGCATACTCCTATTGAAGGCTCCAAATTAAATAGGACTATACTGTGTATAATTTGGTACTCTTTTTGAGTTATTTTCTTTTCCTTCTTACCAAGCTCAATAATACCTAGCGTAGATAAGGACTCTATAGCACTTGTGATTCCTTCCCTGGATGGACCTGGCGGAATGATATCAAACTGGGTTGAATTCGCGCTGTTACCAATTAAAAGTAAAACAAGCAGTAGTAATCGGGATAGCTTAGAAGGCCCTATTCTATTAATTTCTGGGACATCAAATTCCGGCATTCCTTCTTTGTACACGGCTAACGGATATAAGCGATAGCATTTTCCTTCGAACCCGCTCCCGAAAGAATCCTTTACGATTGATGATCTAGTGTCAGCTAAAGATTTAGATATTGGCATAACTTGTAGAACGTCTGTATTTTTTTTATAGTCAAAAGCGATTTCCTAATAAATTAATAAAAATGAGCTTAAAAAAATAATAATAATTTTAATCTATAACTTCATACTTTTTTTATGCCAGGATCGATTATATACTTAACACCTTTAATGTATACATTTTCTGCCGATCCAGTCGAAAGGTAAACTCGGCGAAAATCATTGCTATTTTGCTCTGGCTTATACTTAAGGTCTTCTTCAGAGGAAAAAGAGTGCAAAGGTATTGAAATTAGCTCTAAACCATCATAATTTCTATTAATGATAATAGCAAATAGTTTACAGGTGTAGAAGATATGCAAAAAATACTATGAAAGCTACTGATAAATAAAATACCTTTCTGCATACGATGATAAGAGATGTGACACTCGCTCAATCTCTTTAAACCCATTTAGAAAAACCAAAATATCTCCTTTTTGCTCGTTCTAAGAATAGAAATTGAAAAATTAATATATATAAGATAAAATATGCTAGGCTATTTAAAGAATTCAATATTAAAAACTTTATTATTACAAAGTGTATTTTTCTAGCTGTTAATGCAGCCTCTTCTAAATAATCTACACACGGCTCTTTCAGATAGTGTATATCTACTATGCTACTCGAGTTTACTAAGTTTATTACAGCATTTATTTTTTTATCTTCTTTTTTATCATTCACAGTTGGAGTTTTACTATTTCCAAAGTAATTCGAAATCTGTGAAATTGAAGCTTCATTTGAAACACAGAATACAAGTTTTAGGTCGCCTCTTTTTCGTTGTATTCTGGATTATAATATAGTTAAATGAGTTAATTAAATAAAATTAAATTTTATATATTAAAAAAGATTCAATAATAAAATTTTAATTAAACTTTACTTTTTCAATATTGATAATAAAATATCGATTTCAGCAGTCCTTATATCAACATCGTCAATTATTAGTACTGAAATGTCTGACAGCAATGGATTAGTTAAAATTTTAAGGAAAATATAGCTTATACTTTGATATTTTATCCTGGTTTTCCCTGGGACGCAATTTTCTTCGTGTTCGGCTGAAAAGCCTATTAAGCTCTCGTTGGTTTCATTGTTTTTGTTTTTTGATAACATAGCTAATCTTATTACGTTTGAATTTTTGGCCTATTTTATAAAAAATAATATATAGATATAGATATCTTAGAACTTTGTCGCTCCTATAGCTTGAACAAGCTAAAAATACAAAAAACTGTAAAATAAAGGATGTATTTAAATAAATACCGGGACGTAGCATATTGATCTAGAAGAATCCGACCATCCATTCTGAAATAGCAGATATGGCAAATCTTTAATAAATTTAAAGCAGGTTGAGTTTTTAAATATTACTGAATAAAAATATATTACATAGATAATAAACAGCACTTACAAGTCTCAATTTCGCAATACCGATTTTTTATTATTGAAATTGTGTTTGATTTACTAAGAGCATATAATATTTTCGTTTCTACCAAACGAAGAATTATTGTTTAGATAATAAAATAAAATTCGGTTATAGATCATTAACTTACTATTGTGATAAACTATGTTAGACATGGAAGATAGATTCGAATTATGTATTTTAATATGTAGTCAGAATTACGCCTATAAAACGATTTGTACAATTTATGAAACAAAGCTTGATAAATACCAAAGATGATTTAATAACATCCAAATAAGCTACAGGTATTAAAGATTCTGAACAAACGAACACTTTCTAACATTTAACCTTATTGGAATGATAAAGTAAGAATCGATGATATATTGGCTGAATCGAAAATGGATTTCTTTATTTTATATTTTATTTGTTGAATTAAATGAAGTTTTTTAGTTTTTAGCAACAGCAACCAAATCAATTTAAATAAATCTTACTAATAAACCCCCCCCCCCCCC
>LSSN01000331.1:8477-22324 GCA_001970855.1 Smittium culicis
CTAGAACATTGCTGCTGATGATATCTGAATATTCTGGAACATTCTAGAAGGTTATAGAAAGTTCCATTCATGACATCAACAGGAGATTATAAATTAAAGTCTATTTATATAAATGATTTTTTAAACCCTAGAGATTTTTAAATGACACTAAAAAAAATGATCTCAGAGTAATTTGGTGATCTTAAAAAAAATTTATTATGCAAAGTATATTTTCAGCAATTATTTTAAGAATGAACTTCAGTAATAGTTAAAATACAATTGTAAAAAGATGAATATTGACTTAAAAATATTAAAAATAATTTAAAATTCATATTCACACGCTAATTTTAAGTCTATTCTAGTAGAAGAATAGCAGTAATTTTCATCCTTCAAATACAATTTTTTTTGATCAAGCCTATGGATTAAGGATTTTTTGAACATTTAAGGCATAGTATTTAAAAAAAATTTTGAACATCTAAATGTCTCAGTAAGCAATACAAATAATAAAGTATCAGTGTAAAGAGCGAGACTAGAGCTGTAAGAGTTAAGTTATTTATTTGGCAAATACTAGCGAGGAATTAATGAATAAGGAAAAAAGAAACTAATCAAAAATATAACGGATTAAATGAATTGATTTTCACTGAGATTGGAAGCCAGTAGTTTAAGGATATTTGAAAAATAAAATTTTCTTTAATGTAATTGTAAAACGTTGGCGTTTATAGAGTAGTATTTACTGCGGTCATTTTTTGGCACAATAGTCAATTTACAGCATGGTATTTTTATTGACAACGAAGCTGTAGGAATAATTTCTTAAAATCAGATTCTATGAAAAATTTTACATAATGAATTCGATAAAAATTATCTCAGAATCCTGGGAACTAGTACCAGCCTCGTGTTTAAGAAGTGTCTGGAAAAATATAATTCCATGAATATGCGAAAATATCTAAATAGAAATACGCGCTATGATTTCAAATCTAAAAAAATATTGTATAAATATCGGTACAGAATTGGGTTATAAAGATCTAACATCGGATTAAATAAACGACGCTCTTATATAAAAAAATTCTGATGATGATGAATTTTGTTAATATTTATTTAATAGCAATGAAAATTGTCTAAGCTAAAATGATGAAAAATATTATGAAATATAAACTGAAAATAATAAACATTCAAAAATAGGATAAGGAATTAATTTCGTATAAAAAAGGCTAGATATTTTTGATCAATTCGACGATAATAAGCTTAGAGTAGAGACTATAAATTCAATAACCAGAAGAGAAATTCATCTATACTATATACTATAAAATGTTGAAAGAAAAAAAAAGCGAAAGCAGTATGCTAAAATTTTATAAATTTATATAAAAATTCTTCTTTTTCAAAAAATCAAATTTATTTTCAATTTACTTTATTAAAATAAAATTATTTTCTATGATATAAATGAAATACATATAATATTTTTTATCTAATCAAATAGATGACCTCTTTTGTATTATAATCTCTATTAAAAATATTATCATCTATAGCATTTGTTTTACACAGTTCTAAAATTAAGGCAGGAGTTTTGGGTTTAATAATTTTTTTCTGGAGAAAAATACATTAATCGATTCTAAAAAGTATAAATTAGGATATGTTATTTTGATTTTTATTGGTTTAGGAAATATAATATATAAATATTACTTTATTCATTCAACTATACTTTTTCATTTTTTAATTTTAGGGTCAAAAAACATTTGAAATCATAAGAATTATTTCGTGTATTTAATTCATTTCGTTTCATTTTTTATTTATTAGTTTAAAGAAACTTAAAAAAAATTAAAATTAAAGGAGTAAAAGGTGCTTTACCAGATAATTTATATTTTATTGAGGTCTTATATAAATATAATGATTTAGGTAACTAAAATTAGTTTAAAATAAACTATTGAAAATTTCGCGTAAAATGAAACAAATAATTTCGATTTTTTTAGTATTCGCGATTCTAATCAGCCGATTTTAAAATTATTAGCTTAATTTTCTTATTTTTCGCGAATTTTATTAAACAAAAATTTTTTACCAGAAAAAATTTTACTAATTCTGCTGTAAATTGCGTACAAAATTGATTTTTATTTTTTGCGAATAATAAGATTCGCGGATTTTTTTTTTTAAAACCCCCGCAAATAGTGAGGGTTACCTTTTTACGTTTTTAGGTTCTGGTTCAGACGAGAAATTGATGGTATAATCTATTATACAACTCTAAAAATGTTTATATTGTTAAATTCTGTTGATAATACGGCCAATAAGAGTAGCTTTTATGTGCTAACGTGTTAAAAAACATATTCTGGTCGAATTATTATTATGAGATAACAGAACTAACCGTTTCCAACTTTCTATTGTTTTTAATATTTATAAGTTCTATGAATTCTTAGCTACGTAACTGAATACTATAGGCCCGATAAAATAGTTCACAAGAGCTCTAAGCAATCGATTATGGTATTACTGTTAAGGCTTCTTGGTTCTTGCAGTAGATCATGTAAAAATTAATCAAACTGATGAGTGTGATTTGACATGTAATACATAGTATTTTGGATTAATGAATTTTTTTAAATTCAATAGAGATACTTATTTTGTTAAGTCATGACAGGCTAAAAAAAAGTTTAATATTATTTTTGGAAAATTCTCAAGAATTCTCTTTCCTTATCTGCGATTGGTGAATTCAAGAAGTCCTACGAAATTACGGGAAGTGATTCCGGAATCTTAGGGTTCATGAGTAGGACCTTTTAAGGTGATCTTGAAACTATATAAATGTCTCCATTAACGCCAATTGAAAGTTCTAAATTATCTGAAGCCAGGGTATTTTGTGTTTCCAGCTTCCTGTATCTGTAAAAAAGTTCAACATTTTTTTCAGTGGGAGAGTTGGTACATTGAATTTCCGTACCATTTCATGATATTTCCTTATATGAAATAATATTTTTAATATGATGAATAATCTCATTGAAATATTTAGATAGTGCAGCTGATAGAATAAAAAATGAAAAAGCTTAGAATAAAAAGTAGATTAGTCCTTATATTTTCAATAAAATATATTAAATATTCTAAGTTTTTATAAATTAATCCAGATATACAATAATAAATTTTAATTCTCAGATTTAAATTCTTTTGCATCCTTAACATATTTACGTTGAATTTATTATAAATAAGTTACAAATAATTATATTTTGTGACTGAAATACAAGTAGAAAACATTCATCTGAAAAATCAGGTAGAGTCAGGATTTCATTTTTACTATCGAGGAATTAGATAATTCGAATCTCTTAATATTATTACAATAATCGCCTGGAATTAATTGTATTAAGCCTCTATTAACTCTTAAGAACAATATAAGAATTTTTTCTTTAAATGGCCATAAAATTCAGGCGGAATTAAAACTGATTCCATAAAATTTTACTTTGTTTTACTTCATCCCAGCCGATTGGTATCAGTTATTATTAAATGTAGAAATTTTTTAACGATTGGAGTTTATAATACTCACTAATCTTGAATTACGGGGATTTAAGTGTATTTTTAATACACATTATTATTTTTATGGTTTTTTATTTAAAAGTTTTTAAGGGATTGAATTTTTTTTTTTAAAATCAAAAAATTGAGCGACGTTTAATTAAAAAAGGTAAATAATGCTTTTTATAATTACATTTGGCGTTAGAAAAATTACTTACAGCTAAAAAAAATCTTTTTTTTAAGCAAAATACCTAGATTTTATTTAAAAAAGAATTAAAAATGATAAAAATTCTGTATTAACTAAACGCGAAGTATATCTCGAAAATAATACAATCAGATAGATGATGAGTTTATAAAATACTCTAAAATAATGGCTATTTATATTATTCTAAGAATAGTACTTAAAAAATTGTTTTTCTAAAGTTAAATTATACCTAAACATGCAGGTACGCATATAAATAATCGCAGATATTAGTTAAGATAATTCAAGATATCTTATCATATGAATATTACACTCCTTTATAACCATAGTATAATACCACTAACTAAATTCTTCAATATTCAAATTGTGCAACGATAACTAAAAGCTATAATATAATTATATTTTTTATTCACTAAAAACTCATTTTCATGGCATTTTATTTGAAAATAATTTATTTCAAAAAGATTTGGTCTTATGATTAAGTGTATTATCAAGATAATCTTGCTGATAAATCTATTTAAGATCTTTTTATTGTTCCTTAAAATTTATCCAAGAACTATATTATAGATATTTAAACTTACTGCTTTTAAGATTAGATTTAAATTATCGAACTCCTATACCTTGAGCTCTTCTGCTGCTAGAACTAAGCATTTTTTGATCGCAATTATTTTTAATTTTGATAAATTCTGATCCTCTATTTTTTTCAACAGTGTTTATCACTAAGATCATACTTAGAGATCAGTTCAAATAACTAAATAGACAACATTTTCGCTTTCTATGACGAGAATTCAACTTAATTAATACATATTCTAATAACGATTGACTAATATTTTCTAGTTTTACCATTCTTATCCTTAAAATTTTCGATATTCTGAGATTTAATTTAACAAAGTGCATGACTTGTTAAAAATATCTGACTCCTAGGCATAATATCTACTCTATATGAGTCCAAATTTATCTCTGGTCATAATTTTACCAGTATAAATTTAAAATCCAAGTTTATTTTTAAATCTAATTTTTGAGTTTCAAGAATTTCGAAAAAGTTCTTAATAATAAATACTTTAGCAAATTATTTTATATCAAAACAAAATTTTAATTTCCTAATTTTCTAATTTTTAAATATTATAAATTTATATTCAAAACTACCTACCATGGTATAAAAATATCAAACCAAATAATTATATATTTAGTCACTGATTGAGGTATGGCTAAATTGTAATTAAAATATGTTCATTTGAGGTGAGCTCATATACCTGTTGATTTATCGGTATTACTTAATATTTCAGTGGATCTTTATATTATTAAAAGCAAATAATCCCTAGACCAAAAAATTCACTAATAAAATAATAATGAAAAATGCGATTTTCTATGACACTTGTCATAGCTCTTGATTTTATTGGTATAGTCATACTTTTTTGTATTAAATAGAATTATTTTAAGATAATTGTTGCAATTTAAACCAAATAAACAAAAATTGGTCTATTTTAACAATTTTTATAATTATAAAAAAAATTCTAACTGATTTTAATCTTGATAAAATAAAATAAAATAAAATAAAATAAAATAAAATCGAATTTTAATATGAATATATACATTTTAACAAATATTTGACCTGAAACTATACCAAAATATAATAAAATATTGCGATATTATAATATTTCTAAAAATTTGATCATTGTGAACTATAATCCAATAATTAAATCTCTTTTAATCCTTTATTTTTTAATAATTATTTCGATAAGCTTTAAAATGAACTCCAATTTTTCATCTTATGATATATTCCAATATTAAAAAATTTTAAATACTATATTTATAATAGAGTTATAGGAGATTTTGTTAAATTATAATTTTTAACAGATTAGGAAAATTTGAAGTTCTTATGAGATGTCTTTGAATCAAAACTTTAATCTTAAGGTTAAATATTAGGGAAAAAAATGAAGACTTTATTAAAAGTTAAGTTTCCTATAGCCTAGAGCAATTGAAAATATTTAGAATAGTTTACATGTCTTGTAAAATTTCTATAAATTTCATTAATATGATTAATTACCGAGATTCATTATTGTTCACTGTTTATCCAAAAAAAATTCTAGAAAATTTTAAATTGATCTTTTTATTAACATTTAAAATTCTCACAAATCGGGGAAATTCTGATGATATAGTGGTTGCACTAAGTTCAAATCTTTTTATACATGAAGATAACATATTTCAGACAATTTTTTTAAGTATGATCTAATCTTTTATAAGCTTAAAATAAAAATTGGTGATTTAAAAGACCTCAGGATAAATTCATGGTATGTGCTTCTTAACATACTGTATCATACGATTAAAAAACGGAATTTGAAAATGAATTGATTCATATATTATATTTTAGATTCAGAGATTTTTGAAATGGTTAAATTTATACAGCAGAGTCATCTTTTGAAACTTAGAATTCAAGAAAATATATTTTGAAAGGCTAAAATTCAAACTAAAAAAAAATCTAGATGGCATCGTTGTAAAAAAACTGTATTCAAGAAGAAGAAAAAATATTAAAACGAAGATAATCTAATATTTTCTCAATAATACACTATTACGACACTGATAAATAAAAAAATTTCTTTAAATAACCTCTAGTGCGTGTTTTATAACAAAAAAATAGAACCAAATAAAATTTCTTTACGCCATTAATCCGAGAAAATGCGATTCCTAAATGCTTCTAATACAGAATAATAGAATTCATGCATTTCACCCTATGGCCATCAATAATATAGAACAATTTTTATTATTTATGTTAACTTTTGAATCACAAAATTATAGGAAATCTAGGGTCATGATCTTTGATTAGTAATACAAAAAAATAGGTGGATATATCAATGAAAAGTTAATTGATATGAACCATGCTATTAGATTATGCAATATTTGTTAGAAATCATTTAAATTAAATTATCAGAAATAGCTTTAAGGAAAAAAAAGCTTATAAATGACTTATTTAATTGTTTCTTTTAAAATATTAAAGATATGATAGATATTACGAACTGGAATTTTCTAATTGAATTTTTTTTAATTATCTATGACCTTAAAAAGCTAGAACGAAAATACAAATAAAAATATTTTCAGTTTGAATTTAATGTTAATCTTGATAAAAGATAAATAATCCTATTAGTATTTATAAGTTCAAGATGCGCTTGAGCAAAAGTAAGAGGAGGTATACGTGGGCAGGCAGGAGCATTTAAACTGATCATTATCTTTATGATTTAATTTTACGAATTTTTTAGGCGTTCATATTAAAATAAATAATTTAAAATTTTTTAAAAGTATTAATTTAAGCAAATATGATTAAAAAGGTAAATTTATAAACTACAAAAGCGTTAATTATATTTTTTAAGCACACTTTTTTACAAATATTATGCATGTATTTTTTAGTAGTATTTCAGAATTATTATCAATGCAACAATAAAACAAGCTTATTGATAAATTTACTCGAGAATTATTTTAGTCAAAAAAATATTTATATTTAATTTATAAGTAGGATTAGGGGTTTTTTTACGCTACCGAAATTAGAATAGTATTTTAAGGCATAAATAGAAAAGATCAATTAGAAACTTCTATAAAAAAGAATAAGCTATTACTATAATTACAGAGATATTTTTCAATTCATAATAACGCATAACCAGCAATTCTGATATCGAAAGGTACAAGGATATATTTTTTATTTAATATACTTATTTTAATATGGAAATGATTATAATTCATCAATTTTTAATACTGAATTATTCTGGTATAGAGTATTTATCCAAAAAAAATTAATTTTTTTTTTGTTTACAAAGAAAATACAAATTTGAATAGTCAAAATAACGGCTCGTTTAAATGGATTATAATATTATAGAAAAGATCAATTTTTTCAGATATTAAATCAAGTTCGGTCTCGGAAATAATCATTGGTTATAATTAAAAGTAGATTAAAATATTGTATATTTAATAAGTTACAAATTTAATTAATTACACGCTTTTACAAATATTGGAATAATTATTGTTTCTCCTAATTTTAATCAAATAAGTAAAGTAAAAAAATACTTTCATTTCATTGAAATTTGAGTATAAATATAATCTTGATCAAGATTGCACTAAATTTTTGTTTGAATTTAATGAATCCTTTAATAGAAAGTCTAATAGAAAATATATTTTTCTCTTTACAGATCCATAAATTTCAGAATATTTATAATTTTTTTTTAAAATGGAGTGGAAAGGGTGATAATAAATTTTCTTTATAAAAATAAATCGCAATTTTGGCGATTAATTCTTACAAAAATAATCAAATTTTTAATAGAAGCATTAAGAATCCTTTGAAGCTATTAAATCTAATTAGTTTTTTATTCTACTTGTGAAAAAATAAAGCATAAATTGTCGTAATTTTTCATATTTGCGCTGATTTTTATCTATATGGAATGTGTATGTACATATATTTATTAACAGGAACGTTTAATTTCTCAGCGATTTTTTTTAATATGCTTTAGAAGGCGAAACATTTTAAGAATATGAATTATAGAATTGACCTACGGGGAATTGATTATTTTCGTTTCTTGACCCCTAGATTTATTTTTCATCAACAATACAATCTTATCTCTAACTCTATTTTCAGCTTATCTTCTAATATTATTAATCTATTTACATAGTTTATTTATACGCTAGTGTAATAAACTAAAAAAATATGTTTTATTTATATTTTTAATGTAGTCGACTAAATTTTAAATTTTTTAATATTAAAATAAGTTCCTTAGATATGAAAGTTAAAGCCTGGAAGTATAGATTATATGTGATTTTTATAGGGTGCTGATTGATAATATATAAGAATTGAGAAATATTTGAAATATATTGACTTTCAGTTGGCATTCAAGAGGTAAGAGGTGTGGTTATGATACTAAATTCAAAACTTTTATTGTCGAATAGAATCTTATTTGCATTGTAATGTTATATTTTAAAGCTGATATTTTTTATGAACCTTCTCCATGAAAACTTTTAATTTTTTAATACACCCCAAAATGAATAAAATAACAAGGTATTCAATAAATACTTCTACTAACGAATCCAATTTTTTGTTAATAGTTGCTCAAATCTTAGTTTTAGAGTATGTAATGACACTTTTTCTGTTTTTTTATTTACCAGATACACGCATAAATAATTTTATTGATCATTTTCAACAATCAACGGATTCTATAATTTCCCTTACTGCTTGGCTTGATGCTTAAGGAGAAAACTGTAGCTACTTTGAAACAGTTTAAATCATGGGCCATTTTCTTTTATTTAATAAATTCTAGTAAAAAGAATCAAGATGAAATTAAGATATAAAAATTTTAATGGTCACAAACTATTGTATAATTTATAAAATGGCGGCTAATCTTGTTATTAAATTCATTAAAAAGTAATGAAAAAGTAGGAAACCAATATTACCATATTTAGCGTGTGAAAATATTTTCGGTATATAATTTATCCATATGGGATCATCTTATAGGAGGCAGAACTTTTTATCTTTGAAAATCTATTTGCTTATTAAAATTAGGTAAATCTATTGGTTGTATCAAATTACTCTTTTGATGATTTTTTCCTAATCGATTCTGTAATTAAGTCAACACTTATGAGAGGGAAAATTTTTAATAGCAAAAGTTTCGCTCCTCGAAATAATCTCCGATATACTTTATGGGAAATTTTACTAGTCTCTAACATAATCTTTAGGCTTTTTTTTATTAGATTCAAGTGAAATAGATCTCCTCTTGCTAAAAATAGGCATAGTTACACAAGGTAAATACTAAATTTACGAGCGCAATTCAATTTTCCTGATGTTTTTTTTTCTGATAAATTTTGATTTATTTCGTGGAGTAAGTAAATGGGTGTTTCAATAAAAATATATTTGCAAAATTAAAGTCAAACTATCTGAAATTATAGTCATTTAAAAAAATAAAAACTTTTTTGCAGTATAAATTAGCACGTAAAGCCTATACCAACCTTATTTGATAGAATTTTACGAATAGTGTGTATAATAAATATCAATTAAAGTGGTTTTCGCAAAATAGCTTTTTTGGGTAAAAAATAAATTTGCAAAAGATTTACGTTCGCAAAATACTTTAGAATTAGAATTTTAATTTATATAACCTGATTGATTAGACTTGATGAAATAATGTACTAAAGCTTTAATCTTTGAAACTACGACCTTTTATTTTTTATTAAATTACCCATTTGATGTCTGCGCTAATTGTTTTCTAAATCGAATATTGTGAAGCAATAATAAAAAATAATTTTAAAATTATCGTAATTTATATTTCAAACTTTTTGATATTTTCAGCTAATATCTTGAACTCAGCTTTTAGTTTTTTATCAAGATAAGTTTGGGTTAATATGAATAATGTAACGGGATAATATAATAATAAGCAATTAAAAAAACATTTATCTTATTTTAATAAATATTTCCAGATTTTTTACTTTTACATAGCAGTTTTCTTATATCGATATAGACTAACAAGATGGTTCTAAATTATCATACTATAATTTTTAATTAAATTTCCAACAATAAACACTTTTTTTAAAAAACTATACATAAAATAAGATACTTCTCTTTTTGATAAACATGAAACTTTATATTCTAAATTAAGCAATATCTTTCGTTTATAATACTCAAGTATTATACTATTAGAAGTTATTTCAATTATAGAAATTATGTGCAAAAAATTTTTTTCCTTCTCGTCAGAATATCATTATGTTTTCAAAAATATTAGCGAGTATTACCCAATAAAATTTCTGATGAGACAAAATTTTGTATCTAATCTATATTGGAAAATAAAATTTCTATAATAAAAAGTTGGGCTTGTACAAAAGCCTCTCAAACAATAGATTGGTTTTCAATTTGCTTTACAATATGCACATTAGCACCACTTGCAAAATGAATTAACCAATGATATAAGGAATATGACATCAAATCCGGATGGAACTTGTCCCTAATACTTTTAGCTGTAGCTATAGATAACATCTCAATAGCCTAATAATAAATTTATTTAATAAAACTCCAAATTAAATGAAAGCTCCAAATTAAGAAAATCAGACAAAATCAATGATAATAAATTATCGTTCTGGTTAAAGTGCTGCGCACAAATATTATAAAAGGGTCGTAAACACAAAGGTATTTTATGGCACCTTGAAATTTAAAAAGATCTAAATATTTCCACCAGGTCCCAATTTGGCATAGTATCGATTTCCGGTTTTGATTTCAGGCGTAGGCGCGGTAAAATATCACTGGGCTGTACAATTTAAATCAGAATCGAGTAGTTCGGCCAATAATATAGTACATTATGTAAAATTTTTTTGATTATTAATACGTTATAATCATTAGAGTTCAAGCTTTATAATGAATTAATAATGCCTGCATAAGGAATAAAAAACAAGCAAGCTAGAAACTCTATTCCTTTCATTTGATTACTATTCGCCCATTCGTTTTGGAAATGAGTCATCGAAAAAACATTTTCATAAAAATGTACGATAAATAATAATTAAAAGTATTTTATAGCATTCTGTGTAATTTTTGCCCAATAACTACAAAGTTTAATAATCATAAATAAAATTTTTTTTCGTTTTCATATAAATTTGATTGAAATGCACAAATGGAAGACAGAATTCCAAAACATTTTTAGTCTATGCTTTATTTCTATTCGTGAAATTGGGCAATCAATCAAAAGTCGGCTCTTTAGAGTTTAGAGCCAAAACCTCAATTTTTTTTCTTCGAGTAAAGTATAAAAGGCAGCGCATATAATTATGATCCATAAAGTGCAATTAGTAGAGAACTAATAAGGTTAATCCGCTTGTATATAGATATTTAAATCCGCATATCCTTCTATCTGAAAATAGTTCAAGCATCTTATCAATTAATTCGTAGTTTCACTATCATACTCATACACTTATTTTCACTAATTATATACTAGTTAGATATTAAAAATAATTACTGTTTCAAGGTTTAAAGCAGGTTAAAGTCTTCAATATTATTAAAGAAAAATTACAGATTTTTTAAGAACGATTCCAGTCTCCAAATAAAAATATTCCGTATTCAGCCAGAATCATAGGATACGCATCTGCCATGCTAAATTTTCTTTCTTGGTTTAAAACAAAAAGCGCTCTTTTGTGCTTATCAACTATTTCGTTGTTTGTAGATGCGTGTATTTACGGAATTATTATTCCTGCACTTCCTGATTTACTTCAGGTTAAACTAAAAGCCTCGACTGGAATCAACGGACTACTCGTTGGTTTTTTTGCGTTGGGCGTACTTATTGGAGCGCCATCAATCTCTTTTTACTCTGACAGAACTGGGAAGCGAAAAATGCCAATGATCATCGGGTTTTTAATACTAACTGTTTCATCAATTCCTATAGGATTTTCGAACAAGCTATATCAATTGTTTTTGGCTAGATTATTCCAAGGAATAAGTAGCGGTGTCACTTGGTCACTTGGTTTAGCTATGCTGATTGACGTCTATCCATCTGATAAACTTGATTTCCCCATCTCTATATCTTATTCAGGATTCACATTGGGTGTATTAGGAGGTCCGGTACTCGGTGGTGTTGTCTATAAGTCTGGAGGTATGCCAGGCGTTGCATATTTAATGGGTGGCATGGCTTTATTCAATATGATTTTTAGAATTCTAGTTCCTGACTCTAACGAACTCAATGAAATTTTAGCTAAATCAGAAGCTGTATCATCTTCATCAATCGATTTAGAAAGCAACCCAGAAAATTCACAGCCCGCTGCAAACAAGAAGATAAATTTCTTTAGCTTGCTTAAAGAAAAGCAAATTATAGTTCTGTGCTTAGTTACTATTTTTGCATATGGAATGACCAGCTCCATCGAACTAGTTCTCCCAATCGTATTCGCAGAAAAATTCGACCTCTCGCCTGACATAATAGGATACACTTTTATCTCTTTCTCTGTATCTAGCGTTATTGGAAGCCTTGTTACTGGAAGATTGATGGACAGCAAATTTATCAATAGCCGCATCAGTGAGTACAAAAAGAGATATGTAATAATTATTATTGGAAATACTGTAGCAGGTGTATTAGTAATAATTACTGGATTCCAAAAAACGCTCGCTGCATTTATTATTTTTATGGCTCTATTTGGATTTGCCTCTGGCTGTGGAAATGTTCCTGTTATGGCCGCGCTAGGTGCACACATTACTTATATGGCAACTCGAGAGGATACCCACATTGCCGATTCTAAGAATTCTCTATCACCTGAAAAGCCTGAAGTAACACAAGAAGCTATACTAGAAACCCCTGTTCCAGTTTTAGCCAACCATGAAATCAAGCCTGATTCAAATAATATAGAAGAAAACTCAGATACTAATGGGACTAAATCCGTTGGGAAATCTGGAGGTAACGGCCAGGTATACTCGCTATATAACGTCTCATACTCATTATCAGCTTTGATCATACCTATAGTTGCTTCAAGCATGTATAAATCAGCTGGTCTATTACCAGTATGCGCGTTTTTAGGAGGTTTATTAGCTGTTGGAGTATCAACATCTGTGGGCTATATTCTTTTAACCAAGAAATAATCCTAATGCAACACACAATATACCTACTTTAATTTAACATACTACCTAATGTAAATAAATTTGTTTATAGTCAAACTTTGAAATAAAATCCAATTGTCTTTTAGATAAAAGTCATCTTATTGACTGAATTTTTATATCCAAATATTCGTTTATTTCTATATGATAGATTATTCAAATCTTATCTTAATCTTTACCATTTATTCAAAAAAAAATTTTTTACTAATGCATTTATTGAGATTATCTGGTTTAGTTTTTCTCTAAAGGATCTATGAATATAAATCTGAACTCATAGTAACTATTTTGGTTGTGTGAATTTTTTCTATTTAACACATGTATGTAAACATACACTGGGAGATCGTTCCAAAGAATCACTGATGGCCCAGTGTACGATATAAATAAAATTTTAATTAACTAACAAAAAACTATCTCTCTCATGTAAAAGTTTATCTTAGGCGAGCCAATAGGATTAAAGAATTTATAAAAATTTATTTCTTATCAACTATTCATTTTTTTTTACGCCCTTATTAAATAAAATTGACTATAACCATCGAACACGTAGTCTATCGACTTTAACTTACTAATACAACTTTGTTGACCTTGCCAAGAGCTACATTTTGGTACAAGTTT
>LSSN01000332.1:0-32060 GCA_001970855.1 Smittium culicis
ATTCCCCCCCCCCCCACTCATTGAAAGTGCGCGATGGTTTTATATCCCATAATTTTTATTGGGAACGTCTGGAATTATGCATAGCTCAACTGATGAGAAATATTCATTCATTTGTTTAATTTATTTAATATCCTTGTAAAATTTCGTTATTTAATTTATAATAAAATTGAGTTTATCGATATGAAAATGAGTTTTATATTAGTTAGCACAATCGATTTCTGACTAATAACTAGTATCTGACACACGAATATATTCATAGCCTGTCGTATAATTTCACTGCGAAAAATGTAACAACAGGTTGCATTTAATAGATCGAGACACTAATTCCCACGCTTGAAGCATCTGTGTATATTTCAAAAGGATTTCTAGTATCAGGGTTGGTTAAAACCGGGCAGAAACTAAAGCTTTTTTTACCACAAATAACGCTTTTTCTTTTTTTGTTGACCGCTTAAATCTATATAATTTCTTTTTTAACAGCTAAATTGATGACAAGTTCCTATAAAGCTTTTAATAAAGCTACAGTAAATGGGTAACGTCCCTAGGAAGTTTCTTAACTCACGTATATTGCTTAGTCTAGAGTATCTTTATACTGTGATTATTTTATTTTCTGACATTTCTTGTCTTTCAAAATTCAGTAATTTAACACGAAATTAATCTATTTTGCACAAAATATCTTTTTGTCATATCAAAACGTTTCAATTTTTTTTTTTGCACGAAAAATTGTACTTTATTTTTATTGGCTATTTCAGAAACAATAACAATAAATTTAAACAAGAAAAATCTTGCAAATTTTTTACTTTTAGTGAATCTTTTGATGAATTTAAAATCTTTACAAAAAAAACTCAGTACATCAGCAAACAATCATGAAATATGATAGATCCATGAAAATTCAAAATAGAAAGTCAATCTCAAACCCAATCCAAACCACATCCAAACAATTTGAAATTTCTTGTGATTCCAAATCAATTAGTTAAAAAATGAGAAATGTAAAGCCTAGAAGATCAAACCAAATAAATTTTTGTTTCAATAGCTCACAGAAACCTAGCTAGTCTCAAATTAAAGTAATTTTAGTAGTCCAGAATAACAAACAAAGAACATTGCTAATGTATCTTTCAGTTGTAAGGTCCTATACTAGTTAAGCGTATTCTATTTAGATTTTATTTTTATCTCTTTAATCGGTTCTACTAATAAATTTAAAGCTATAAAAAAAATCAACTCTAAATATATTTAGGTAGAAATATCAAAATTGAAATGAATTATAAGTGAAAAATCAGTCAAACAAAAGTGGTCTTAATTTTTTAATAAGCTTTGGTCTTCATATCTTCCTATTATTTCCAAGAATGGTTTTAGATAACAGCTCTAATTTATCATAAGTTTGAAGGATTGTGAACACATGAGAGCATTTTTTTGTTTTAAAAATATATGAAAAGTGTGATAAATTTTAGTATAACTTTCAAGTTTCCTGTTTAGATATACAACTGGCCGACCTTTTAGTGTTAAATACATTCTGTTAAAGGCTTCAAATTCAAACTTGATTGTTGATTTTGCATCCAAGAAATCTTTTTTATACTAAAATGAGTATATCGCAAATTCATTGTTTTTTTCACACTTTGTAATTATCTTTTGTATGGATTATAAATAATTCGCTAGTATCATATATGTGTTTTTTATAGTTTTGAATGAGTGTTTTTTGAATGATTATTTCTTCAGCTAAGTCAATAAAGCCAATGAGTGTAGATTTCTTATAAAATACATAATCAGCTTTGATTTTGGAGCTAAAAATCTCTTATACATTGTTTGTACTCGAGCAAAATATATCTACACCTTTGTACCAATCGGAATTATTATCGAAATAATTTTCTTTAGCTGCATCTAAGTTTATCATGTTTTCCCGGTCATCTTTCCATTTTTTTATGAATAAAGATTTTGCAATTTCAAACGTTTCTTTTTATGGAAATTCTTGTATAAAATTGAAATAATCCAAAAGCTGAGCTGATACGCCTTTGATTAAACCAAAAAAGCTCCTTTACTTTCATAAAAGTATGAAAGTAGATTTTAATTTAGTTATTCCTGGAAAGTTTATTCTTATCTAGTTCGATATTTCTGGGGCATTGTCTACTGTCATATTTCGAGGTAAAAAGTTTAATTTCAATTCACTAATCATCAATTTGAATGTTTCGAAAAACCAATTATAAACTGACTCTTTTTCGTTTTCTACTATACATATCACAAAAGGAAAAAATTCTTATTTATATCCGAATATCCGACAACAACAGGGTATTCCAAATCTAATTGCTTATACGTCCTACCTATATGTAGATTGTCGCACGAATAGCCTTTTTAATTAAATATTTTGCTGTTATTAATATTTTAAATTCGTTTTAGGTATTTAGTTTAATCATTATGTTATCATTTTCTTTCTGTATTTCTGAGATTTTAATGATTAAAGAGTCAATTATGGTTTCTTTGTTCTTTGTTCTTTGTTCTGTATTCTATATTTTTTTTTATAATATTTGATTAAAAATTGTATATATTCTGAATTTTGATGAACATGTCTTGTATTTCTGCATTTTCTTAATTCTATAGGGCTTTTATAGTTTTTTATCTAAAATTTTTTCAAAAAGTTTGTCATTTTCTTTTTTTATTTGTTGTTTTGATGTCAAAAAGTTAGCTATACAACTGCTAGAGTGAAAGTTATTACAAAGGGTATCGGTTTTAGCTTCAAATATATCTTTAGCTATATAAATACATTTATCTGTATGTATTTTCTGCAGCTATAATAAACTACCTTGCATTTTCTGATTTTATTATATCTGGTGTTCTTTTTATAAAAGTTTGTTTTACATAAAGAAAGATCATTAGTATAAGGTATCCAGTCTATCGTACTTCTTTTCTTTGATTCTGAAGTTGAGTAACTCATCTAATTTATAAAGTCCATTATTAATAAGTTTGGAATAAAATAAATAAAAATAATATCACCTTAGCTTTTATAGAATTTTAAAAATTGTTTTAAAAATAATTTTAAGTTAGGGTAAAATGGTAAACAAAGCTATCTTACAGAGTTAACCAAATTTTTGGATATTGTTTTAGTTTTATACAAAATAAAGAACACAAAATTAAAGTAAAAGCTACCCGATAATAAGAAAGTGCAATTTATCGTGCGAAAAATAATAATTTGAAACGTTTTGATACGAAAAAAAGAAATTTTGTGATATATCGATTAATTTCGTGCAAAATTACTGATTTTTGGTTATTTTCTACAGATTATGATTAGAAAATAATTAACCACCTTATTTTAAATAATGAATATTTTGAATTAAATTTGGTTTCAAAAATTTTATAAATAGACTCTTCGAAAGCAGGTATGATTTATGTAATTATATTAGTTAAATATATTATAAGATTTTTTTATTTTTGGTTGATTTAATAATAACTGCTATTTAAACTTTTAGTAGATTTAATTTTTTATAAATCATTGATATTTATGAAATTTAATTATATATTCAAATTATTTATTTATTAAAAAATATTCTCAAAATAAATATGCAGTATATAAATCAAGTTTTTAACACTCTAAAAAAATTTAAAAGAAATGTATAGTTGCTATTATAAAGAAAATACGTTGCAGTTTATTAGTATATTTTAAGATAACGAATAATCAAAAATTTTCACCCTTTTAAAATAATTATCATTAATCTGAAAAAAAATTCAAATCATAATACATTTAAATTTCATAGTTTAAGCATAAAATCAATGATCGTTTTAACTATTTTATTATAAACAGAGCATAATTACAGATATTTATCGAACAAGATATTAATAATATATGTAAGGTAATTATTAATTTAAATATTTAACTTATAAATACAATATAAAAATATAAAAAAAAGATTTAGGAAAGGAATAAAAGGAACAGCAAATAAAAATTTATGGTTCTTTTGAAATAATTTTAGCTTCTGAAAAGCCCCAAAGGCGTTATATAACATTGTTTGATAGTGATGTTTTATACATGTTCACCCAAGAAAGCTATAACTCATAAGATTTATTTTCAAGTGGAAAATATTCCATTATATCTTTTTTACATTGTGCCTTAATTTAAATATATTTTTGACTGATGCGAGTATAAGACAAATAGATGCTTTTTATATAATTAGTTCGATAGTATAAAATACATTAATTTCCTTAGTCAAAGCATTTTTATTTGTTCCATGATTTTTTTATTAATAGCAAATGTCTATTTATCTAAATATATTTCAATTCAATATTGAGAAATCAAACCAAACCAAAATATTTATCAAAAATATCATTTATTCAATTATATCATGATAAAAGGAAATTCAAATTATTTAGTCTATATTAAAAGAAAAAATATTTTATAGTTTTATAACATTTGATTTAAAAGGATTCATTATTGTCGCTAGGGATATAAATTACTAGAAAATCGGGTTTTAATTAGATTGAAGATAGGTCAAAGGAAGGAATATTTTCTGTTTTGATAAAAAAAATAGTTTAGCGTCACTATTTTTGAAAGAGTTTTTTTTTCCGCCCTTCGTTTTTGCACATAATAAATAGTTTATTTTTTTCTTTATGTATAAAGTAAAAAAATTCATAGAATAAATAATTATTTTTTATCATTATCGAATAGAATTATTAATAAAATTTCATAGAATAGATTTATTGCATCTAATCGCTATTTTAGCTTCGTATTGAATAAAATTTCAATAATTTGCTCATGATTTCATTTCCTTGAAATTTTTCACGTTGCTGCACACACAAAAATATTACTTGAAGCATTTATTGCTTTTAATCATATTATTTTATTTGTGGATTCAATCATTTATTAATCAGAGATAATCTGAATAATTTTAAATTAGATTTTTTTTGAAGTTTAAAGGTTGAAAACACAAAAAAATAATACTATTTAATTCAAAATTCAATTGAAATTCTTAATTTTAAAAAGATCAAGCATTACAGGAAATTATACTAGAAAATTGCAAAAAAAATCAAAATTAGACACAGTTATGTCAAATTTATGCTATTTATTAATGATTAACGCTTTTTTGGAATAAAATTATAGATTTTATCAATATTTTATTAATAATCAATTATAAATCGTTACATCATCGAATAAATAAAGAATTTAAAATCAGTTCTTCCAACTAACATCAGAATTAAGTGTTAAAGTTAGCAAAAAAAAAAAAGCATGGAAACTTTCAATGAAAATAAAAACCAAATAAACAGTTTAGAAAAATAAAAAATCAATCCAAAATCAAAAAATAGGTGAAAATAATTAGGCAATGTCTATATATGCCATATAATATTACATCTAATTTAAACATGTAAAAATTTTGTATTATAGATCTAGAACATAAAATCAAAATTCGCACATATCCAATTATTATTAATTCTCTAATTACATGAAAAAAAAAGTTAGTATTTGGACAAAAAAAAAACACGATCAATTCCAAAAACATTAATTTTGTAAATTAAAAAAGTGATAAATTATTCAAATATGTAGAAATAACTATTTTTACTTTTATAAATAAAAAACTCATGGCTGATTATAAATTAGTAATATACTTATTATTTAATCCACGAGTTCCTTGAAACACTCAAAAAATTCTTTTGAAATACATAAACATAATAGGGCTCGAATTTTTTGAGTTTAGATCAGGAAAGAAAAGAAAAAATACTTCTTAACACCAGGATTATATCATAATGACTATTTTATGGATGAAAAAATGAGCTAAAAGAAAATTTTCGATGATTAAAAAGCTTTAATATATTTATATAGGCAGGCTATGAAGCAAAATATTCTCTTTAAAATAAACAATCAAACTTAAAATGTCTATTTTCTTTATCAATTTAAGTTATCTATTAAACTAATAAAATAATAATTTTACAAAAATCAATTCAAGATTGGATATTACTAATATTATATTATTTAATTGTTCTCGGTTCGAGGCTAAGCATATATCAATCTTGATGTAATTAATTAACTTAATTCCAAAAACTAGATAATAAAAGATGATTGTTTTTTTTTATGAAATTAACAAGAAAGTTGTTTTTTTCTATACAAGATTTTTTAAAATTATTTAACTTGTATTTAGTTCTAAGTTTTATTTTGGCGAATTTCCCTCTGAAATTAAATACTTAGTCATGATAATTCATTCCTGATATCGATATAGTCCATTTAATATTTATTAGAAAAAGTGTTAATATGATTTTCTATTTTTAATTCTTGAAAAAAAATTTTTATTGGGTTATTTGGGATTAATACCCATTATATTTTTACTTTTTTTAAATATTACCACCGGAATTTCAAATAGTTATAAATTTAAATAGAATTTATGAATACTATTTTAATCATCCATATTATTCAGAACTTGTTTTTTCCAGAGTAAAGCAATTAAAATATCAATTGGCTAAAATTATCAGTAAATATAATTGTATTTAATTAAGAACAATCTAATATAAATAATAAAATAACTTTTAAATATAACTAGCTTAATAAAAATATTAAGAAAAAAATAAAAATTAAATATAGCCCGATAGATAAAAATAAAATGAAAAGATATTTACAATATTCTAAAACCTAAACTTAAGAGGCCGGATTATAGTAATAAATAAAATCATCAATAGTAAAAAAGAAAAAATAGAAACTGAATAATTATTTTAGTTAAATATTCGAGCAAAAAGTGAAAAAAAATAATATTAAAGAAAAGTTCATATCCAATATTTCAATTAACTACTAAAATTTTTTCAATCAAAATTTAATCATACCTAAAACAAAGAAAATAATACTTTTTAAAATTTCAGTATAATGCATAAAATTTTTGTTATAAATATTTAGTCAAGAAAAAACTTTTAGGTGAGTAATGTAATTTTTTATTAATACAAAATGCTAAATTTTAAGAATAATAAACCAAAACTTAATCCTAGAATATTAAATTAAATTAGTACAAAGGAAAAATAATCCTATAGCCGTTTTTGATCATATTACTTTATAAAAATTAATTCAATCTTGAAATGTAACTAAACTTTTATCTCCACTACATATTATACTCAAAAAGCCTAAAACAAAAATTATAAAGAAATAAAATCAAAAAAATAACTTTTAGCTATAGTTTTGATAATATTTTTAAATCTTATTTGATATAAATTTATTAATTTTCTTAGTATAAAGCATATCTGATAAAAAAAATAACAATATTTTAATCAAACCTTAAAAAACAAAAACATGTTTAATTTGGTTCATGAAAACGAAAAAATAAGGTGCAGAATTCACTCCTGATCCAGAAATTGATTCATATTCATAAAATTGCACTGTGAGAATTTATTAATGTGCAAAACATTGATATAAATATACATATACAAACTGGCTGAGCCTCGTTTCAAACTAGTAGTATGTTTTCAATCATCGTCTCTAGGAAAGCTGGTACATCACATTTATTTTTGGTTTATAATCTATTTTGATGCTTTTATATTGAAATATCTAAATATTTTTATATACAAGTGCAATAATGAAAATAAATATAACTTTTTATGGAAGTTATATATGTATTTTTTGGACTAATTCAATGTCACATACTGGTTATATTACGGTATATCGATTTTTTTAAAAATTTTCTGAGTAATCTGTAGTTTCAAATTAGTCATCTTTTCTTCTTTGTGTATGATAGGGGGGGGTTTGCATTTTCAAGGCAATTTTTGTCACTGGATGTAAAATATAACAAATTCTTCAGTAGTCCGTTCCGAAGCAAGTTTGATTTTCTTCGAATTAGGGCAGTATATTTCCAACGGATTTATGAATGTTTTGAACGATTTCTTTTCAGCAGCCCTAATTTTAGTAAGTGCCGCCATGAAAAGCGATATTCTTTTTTATGGAAGCGTTTCACGTCATATTTCCAAATACAGATACTGGTGTGAGCATAGTACCACTCCAATTATTGGTATTAAGAGGCTTAGCTATGGACATAACTACATTAATCCAAAATCGACTTTATTCAATATGTTCGATATAATTCATAGTTTCCATTAAAGCTTGCGCTTTTGAAAAAACTTTTACAAATGCGATCTAATATTATTGATTGTTTTTTTTTTCTTTCAAAAGCTAGTCTTGATTTTTTTTTTTTGAGTAGCTTTTCACATCTTTGATAAATTGATAACAAAAACATAATAAGTTGCATTAAATCCATTCAATTACGGTAGTTTGTGGCCTCTTGGAGTTTTATCCATTTGACACAAATAGGGTAAATATCATCATTAAATTATAAAATTATTCATATTCGACACTCATATGGGAGATTTCTAATCGAAGATAGCAACTAATTAAAAAAATTTAAAATGTAAAATATACTTTTATATCAAAAAAAAAACAGACAAAAATTTGAGTAACTATTTTTAAATAGTGCTATTGGTATGAAATTTTTGTAATTTATAGAGCGGTTTTCGGATCATAAATGAAAGTAATTTATTTGTTATAATATTTGTTAAAAAAGTAATAAAATATGCATCATTGGGTTATGGCCGTTTATCCTTTTCCCGTTCAGCTCTTTATTAAAGCAAAATTTATTGATTTGCTAGCAGCTTTTTAGAAATTATATTATTTGATGCTATTATACAATAAGCCAATAATTTATTTTTATTTGGAAAAAAGGTATTTTTACTAAACGCTGTTGGCTATATTTGGTAGATCAAAAACAGTTTACCGCCCGTGAAAGGGCTATTCAATTTAAATTATGGTAATGTAATAAACTAAAATATTTTCATTTCACAAAGATTCCCCTATAAAAGAACGGTCGTGTTTGGGATTAAACTCTCATTCTTTTTTGTTCTGTTTTCTACTTAGCAATCTTCAACAAAATTTTCAATTTTGTATATAAAGCGTCAACGAATCATAAGTTTGAATTAACTAAAACCTTTGAGTGTATACGAGTTAACTCTTCATAGCTCAATAAAAAGATAATATTTTAAAAATAGAATGTGGGGGAACAATAATAGTAGTGGGTGCTATCACGTTCAAATTTTATTAAAATGGGAATTTAATGTAAGAGATGAGATACATTCACGTGGTTGCATTTGTTTCATGGCCCAAACATCTAAGAAATAATGTTTGATTTAGCGAACGAAAATTAGGGGAGATTAGTTTGAAAAAATTTTTCATGGCGCTGTTTTTGTATTTGAAATTCGTATTTGACACTGCAATACTTAATTATAACTTAAGAGGAGAAAAATTATTACATAGTGTTATTCACAAAATATAGTTTATGTATTAAAATTTTCTAAATATTTAATGACGTTTACAAAAATATTCCCTTGATAGGATAGAAAGTTTAGGTACCTCCTGTGAGGATAAAAAAGCTATTAGAAAAGGCCCTTTTTTGTCTGCTGACAAAAGTAATTTTTTAGCGATAAATTAGTACAGGGCATATTATATTTTCAAACTGGGTGTTGTATATGTTCTTCCATAGGAATATTTCCCAGCGATTAATATGAATACTTCGGTCGAATATTGAATTTTTTATGCACATTTTCCTGCGCTACTTTAAATTCGAAGTAGTGCCATAAAAAACTGTTGTTAGTTAACAAATATCATCAAACTGTAGCAAACAAGTATATATTTTCTCGCACAAATAGTATCAGAATAGTAATAAAAAAAAGAAATAAAGCACATGCATTATCTGCATAAATTGAATATATTCTCAATTATTGGAAGGTAAGTAAGAATAAACCAATTAGCGTAAAATATTGAGGTAGCACAAAAAAAAAGTTACTGGATTGAGTAAAGCCCAGTCTTTTTTGTGTATCCAAAATTAGTTGAAGTAAAATGAAGTCTTCAAATTACAATTTTCACGTTCATGGTTTATGTATGACTTTTGAACAACTAGGAGAATATATTGATTAGCCGCATTTGCGTTTTAAACCTATAAACTATACTAGACATTTTACCCAATATTTGCTACAATAGCAATATATATACTTAATCTAACTATCATTTCCTTATAAATAACTGTTTAAACGCTATTGTTGTATTATTTAGTACGTATTATAGATGCATGCGAGTCCCCAAATCTCCATAATACCAATTCATCTGCTTTCAATTACAATTTTACCGCTCGGAAATCAAACACATAAATAAATACCTAATAAACCCTGTACTATTCAATCTCGAAATATCTTTTACATATAAAGGTAATTTATTTGATTAATATTTAATTTGATTTAATTCATTCTTGTTCTGTACGCTGACTTCATTTTATTTACGCTCGAATTATTATAGATAAATAATGTTAGACTACTTGCTAGGAAAACCTTCTGTTAGAGTTCGAAGGTTGCAATCTATAGTTATTGCTCTCTCAGCGTAAGTATATTACTTTTTCCACTTTTGGAATTTTAGTTATAATCTACAACCATCGATCAGCTAACATAGTATACTTTTATAAAATTTTAGCATTATAGTTCTTAAAAAGAAAAATACGCCTACAATTATAAAAAGCTTGGAAAAGCGTCTTGGTAAGCGATATTCATATTCCAGAGCATTTATACAAATTATTTTTTCTGGCTTTATATGCTTTCGTTTGAAATTTAACATATTTGCCTCGATTATTAAAATAAGAAAACCTCTTTCTATTAATTATATATTTATAGCTCATTATCCCATATGGAAAATTCTAATTCTTTGGTCCATCGTTTTAAATCTATTTACCCATGGCGATGATATTTTTGGATTATGTGGTATGATTTCTTTTATATTATAAATCTTTATCTATTGTCTTCTAAAAATATTCCTTTACTCTAATTCCAACAATATTTATTTCCATTTAATTTTTTTATCATGTACACTTTTAATATAGCTCCTGAGCCTCTTAGACAATATGTAAGAATTTGAATCCCACAAAATCACTCTTAATAGGACAACGTCCACTGATAAATAATTCGCTTTTTTTAACCAATTTAACCACCCATTTTTGTTTAATATAGTATAGTAGAAGTTTTTTTAGAGCCGCATACGTATTGAATGCATTTGACGCAGGGTTTTGGACTGCTATGTTTATCAAGCCAAAAATCTTACGCGATTGTTTTTCTATTCTATTCTCGGTTTATTATTTGCTATTTCCCAGAAAAGGTGAAGAAAAGGTCAGAAAATTTAGATCCCTGATAACAGCAGAACATATGAGAGTATCTTGGGGTAAAGGATCTGATAACCCATTTTTCAGGCTGCTAAGATGGTCTAAATCTAAACGATTAACAATTCACTACTGCACTTACATCCCAAATAGCTTAGGTGATTCAGAAATACACAGGCAAGTTTGCTTAAAACAATACGCCCGTCCTTGGAATCTACGCTGGTGGTTTGATTATGACCCAAGTTTTGGAATTGAAGGTGGGATGAAGAGCTCTGAACTTTCTTCATCTCTTAATTTTAACAATCCTAAATTTATGAATCTGCCAAAAGTAACAAGAAGTGAATCTGCTGATTCTAACAGCTCGTTTTCTACAACTGAAGATGGAACCAAGCCAGCATTGTGTTACGTGATGTATGCTCATGAAAAAGAAAATTACAAGAAAACTAAAAATATTATTTTAAACTTCCCTGGCGGTGGCTTTGTTTCTATGAGCCCACCATGTCACGATGATTATTTGTCTGAGTGGGCATACCAAAATGATGCGATCATTGTTAGCGTTGACTACGCAAAATCCCCCGAGTATCCTTATCCATACGCAATAGATCAATGCTTTGAGGTTTATAAGAGCTTAACTAAAACAAATGGTAGGTGTATTGGACTTGAGCTGGACAACGATGAAAAAGTTTCCATAATCATTATCGGAGATTCAGCGTAAGTTTAAAATTGTTGTTCTATAAAATTATTATTCACAATTAAAATTTTATACATTTTTTTATTTCATTAATCTCTAATAGTATTATATCTTGTACTTTACTCATATTTTGTATCTTTATCTATTAGAGGAGGGAACATTACTGCTTCCACAATGTTCAAAATTATCGAGTCAGAAGACGAGCTACCTCTCCCAAAAGGGCTTGTATTCATTTATGGACTTTTTAATTTTGATATTAGAGCTTGGATGTCAACACAGGAAATGGATATGGTAAATGGCGTCACTATTACCGCTAATAGCAATTCTACCAGTGGCGAAAAGAATCCTGCTAGCTTAATATTGGATCCAAAGGACCACTTGCAACATATTTCACCTCTTGCTTTTAATAAAATAAGCAACGCTTTTCAGTATACTGCTCTTTCTTGGCTAAAAAAGAACTTGTCGATTTCAGATAGAATATTACTAGTAAAGAATGATGAAAAAAATCCAACACATTTTCAAAGTGATGATGATACTAATTATCAAAGTAATTCCGAAACATCAGACGATGACTTGCAATCAGAGCCACATAGACCTGAGATTAAAAGCAATAGTCATAATCACAGAGACCAACCAGATTCAAGAAGTAGGGATCTGCATTCCTCCAATCGCTCATCGTCATCAGAACTTAGTGACACAGGCTCTGAAGTGCCTCACCATTATTTATCCATGACTAGTCGCTTTACATATTTCAGTGATATGATTTTGACACCAGAAATGATGAGAGCAATGGCTATTCTTTACATTGGTCCCAACAATACCCCAGATTTTGAAAAAGACTACTACCTATCTCCGATAGTTGCGCCAGAGGAGCTATTAGCTAAATTCCCAAATACTTACTTCATGTGTGGTGAAAAAGATCCCCTTGTTGATGATACGGTTATTTTTGCTGGTAGAATTCGTGACGCTAAAGCCAAACTCAAAGCTAAAAATCTATCGAAAAACTTTACTTCTTTTACTAGCAAAAATAAAAGTGATGTTAAAATCAGCTTGAATGTACAAAAAGATAGTGATGATTCTTCAGATGAATCGCATATTCAAAAACATTCACCAAGAGCTTCAAAGCATAAGAAGCTTCATAAAAGTAAAAATCCGACAACTGAGTCTAAGTCTGCAGCAGATAATAGCCTAGGGCCAAATGTTTACCATACTTACAAGCCATATAGAAGACATAGAACATTTGGTAAAGAGTATAAAAAGCTTGAAACAGAAACCAGGGGATTTTACATTGGAGATAGCAGTAATCCGACTAGCGCTGAAACTAGTGAAGCTGAGGATAGCGATTTTCAAGATTCTGACAATAGCATTACTGGTCGAAGAAGCATTTTAAAGTCACTTTGGATGACAAAATTTTCTAGCAGTAGTAATAATTTGACTAACGCCAATCAAAAAGAACACAAACTTTCCGAAAATTCGAACAGTGCTGATAAGCAATCTATCGAAAGATCCCCAGCTCTTAACAGATCAAATAACTCAAGCGAAAACAACGATGGTATCTGGGATCTTACTTCAACCGAAAACAAGTCAATCCATAAAGTATACTCACAGGCTCAGCTCAATTCAATTTTAAAGAGAAATAACTCGAGCTTAACATCGCTGGAAGCTGAATCAGCGAGACAATCAGTCCAGCCAGAGGATTCGAATATGCAAAAAACTCAACAAGAGATCGAATATTTGGAAAACTTGAGCTCAACATTGATTAAAGTAAAAATCCTTGAAGGGATGTCTCATGGTTATATGCAGATGGGCAGCATCTTTCCTGAATCTCATTCAGCAATAAAGACTATTGGCGGTTGGTTAGACGAACTGTTCAATATTGAAAACGATCAATACACTGAATTCACAAGAAGCGGCTCTGTGTTAAATAACTATAACTTCAAAGAATCTAATTTAGAAGAAGGTATCATCGCTAAAAAAGGCCTAAATTTAAGCCCGATGACCAAGATTGTGTCCGAAAATAATAGCAATCTTGAAGATTTTGATAATAAAGTTAACAATAAAAATCAAATGACCAAAAATGACCAAGATATAAAGATAAAAACAATAATTAATTCAAATAGGCCAAGTGTAAAAGAAAGTGCAAACTCGAAAACAAATATCGTTACTGATGAGGATTTGATTAAAAATGGTAGTATAGATTTGACTCCTATAGTAAAGAATAATCCGATAGATAGTAATATCTATACATCGATTTCTAATGAGCTGCAAGATCGAGCCAATGAAAGGGAATCAACTTCTGGTACTATTGCTGATAATGAATTTTCTATCGGGACAGATGATTATCTCGGTGCTTCTAAAGATTTAAATAGTAGACAAAATAAAAAGCAGCAATTGAAGCGCACGCAAGTTACCCTTCTTGCTCAAAAAGATCAAAAATCAACCAAGTCTACAAGAAGCGATATTTCAGCATCTTCAGACAAAGCGAGTAGCAATGGTTCAGTTACGCCTAAACAGGATGAAGCTAAAGCGAATTCTGCAGTTGATAGGCATGGAAACGTAGTTGTGTCATCTTCGGAGATGATGAGACGGAGAGGAAACCACCTGCTTGAAAATTTGGGAAAAGGAGTATAAATTCATGAAAAATTTTAATTATTACTATATTTCATTTATTGTGAAATTAGATCGTTTCTAGTCAAAAAATAAAGCAGAGTATTAACTCAGCTATGCATTCGCACAATTAAAGATTTTTTCATTTTATTGGGTTGACCTTTTTTTTTTCCCCTCTATTATTAATAAACTAGAGCTTATGATTATTTTAGGGTTTTACTAAAATATTTTTACTTAATTAAACTTAAAATAAAAAAAACAGAAAAATATTAAATAAAGATGGTCGAACTGAATAAAGTTAAAATTGATTTTGATGTATGTTTGTTAATAAATGAAAGGTGTGTACATAATTTAAGATAAATCCTTAATACTCTAAATAAATTTTAATATTGTGTATTATGGAAAAGAGTAGCTAAAAATAAAATAAAAAGATATGGCGTGGGAAGTAAATTAATATTTTATTAAAAAAAGCAATTGTAATGTAAATATAAATATAGCTATATGATATAGGTAATAATACGTTGTTAAATTCGGTTTAAATGCAATAAATGGTTGTCTTTAGTTTTATTTCGAAAATTGGTGAATTAGTAGAGATATTTCTTTTCTTTTTAAATGTGGTGGATAAGAAAGCTCTTCTAGATCCCAAAAGTTTTCATTGCTGGGGTCGAATGCATTATTATTTGAGTAATCAGGAAGGTCTTTATCGAAATTCGAGCATGGAGAGTTTTCACTATTATTGAACTTTTCGATGCTAAACAAGGCATCTTTAGTAGATCTACTGCCGTGGGAATCATATAAGCCATTAATTTTTATTAGTTTTTTTGATTTTTCTAAGCTTTCTAACAGCTTCTTAATGAGTGTTTCAGCAAATAAGAGCAAATAAACCCCACAGTCACTGTCATTGTATTGCTGCTCTGATTTTTCAATTATTAAATTGGTTTTTTCGCAATCGAATAAAATACATAGTCTTTCTACAAGGATACGTGTAGGCTCTAAATTAGCCTTTTTGAGAGAATCATAATATCTAAATATGTTGTTTGACTTTTCATAAACCAGCAATGACCTGATTGAAAATTAGTAATGATAGAGGTTAATATATTAAGCTATATATTTGATATCAGGGCGTTCTTTCTCCTAATTTTTATTGTAATATAAAAGCATTAAGAATTTGGCTATATAGTTAATGGTTTACCAATGGCTTCCGTTAACGTTTTCAGAATCGCCATTATTTGTTGGTAGAAAAAGGTAATCCATATCATTAACTTCTGGAGGGAGTGCTTCTTTTGCATATTCTATTTCTAAATACAAAAATACACGCCAAATTAATTTATAAGAGTTAATCGAGTCAAGTCTGAGGAAATATTACCTGATGCTTGTGCTATCAAATGAGCTATCGAAGGTTGGAAAAGAAGTATTTTTCTTGCCTCTAAGTTTAAAGTTTGGGAAAGATATCTAAGAATTTTATAGTTATTTTAAATTTAAAAAAATTATGTACAGAAATATTGTTTATAGATTTGGAAAGAGATAGGAAAATACATTAATTCAATTGAAAGTGAAAAGTAAAAATATATTAAAAGTGATGAAATATTAGGCTTACTCGAAATAAAACCCGATAATGGAATCAAGAAGCCATTCGCCATCTTTGACGGTCTTAGCAGCTGAGGAGTACATCGTTATTCCATGGTAAGAAAATAGTTGTTTATCATTAGAGGAATCATTAGAGGAATCATAGCTCCTTCTAAAATACATAGCCTTGGTGGTATTCAAAGAATTTTTTTGCGGTGGGGTATCAATAATAAAAGTGTAGTTAGAAAGGAAGAAAGAAAGAAAGAAAGAGGATTGAATAAAAAAATTGGCCAAATAAAAACTCAGCTCATATATGCTTTAGTAGCAATAAATATATTTGTAAGCAACTAATAGAAAATGGCATTAATGAAAATGAACCTAAATATTAAAAGCAGTATATAACCACAAGAGCTATAAAAAGAGCAATAATGAATCTAATATTGGAGTGGCATCTAATAGGTAGAAAAGGATTTGGATAAATTATTTTTGCGTTTGTGGAGATATTCTCATCTTGTAGCGGCATGGAATACTATTTAAATATATCAAATTTACTTGCCTCTTTTATATTATATATTATCGCCGTATAAACACTTCTTCAATATGCCATTTTATACTCCCTTTGTGTCTATTTTATTTACCCTAAATATGCCATCAAGGGAGCGTTAAAATATGCATCAAGTTAAAAGTGTATTTGTTCTATTTAGAAAAAAGTTTAACAAGTAAAAATTTGTGAATGATTTTTATTCAGATATTAAAGTCCTAAACTTTACTTTTAACATCATTTCGGTTTAGATTTAAGTATCTTTGCACTCAGCTCAGTAAAAGCAAAATTTTAATGAAGGTTCAGTCTTTTCAATATTGGCACCTCTTTATATTTGCTCTGTATTTAAGCAAAGTTATGCAAATAAAATAGTAAATAGCTATTATAATAAAAAGGATTTACAAAACGAATATCAACTTTTGGAATAGCTTTCATTAACTTTCTGTGCGTAATTTAAAAGCGAAATACCACTAAAGAATTTTAACCATTTTAGTGTGTGTCAGTGCATATCCAACTACCTGTATACAATATGATATTCCAGGTACAAAGGATCAGTACCTCAATTTCAATTGCAGCGTTAGTAGCTTAAAGTAAACAGTAGGTTTTAGGGATAGTTACAGAGATAATACGAAACAATGAAATTTAGTGCGTAAGTTCCGTATATAAAGCAATAATAATGAGTGTTGTTTCCAACACAATTGAATTTACATTTAAAAAAACAACGTACATTTCAAGGATCAGCTAATAAAAATAAGCTTAGCTCTATGAAATATTTACTCAGCTCTACCAAGGCTCCAGGTCGATAATTCAACTTAAAAACAAGTTTGGTTTGGATTTTTTGACTAAACTTGCTTACATATACTCATAAAAAAACTTAACCCCTCTAGCATTTTCTCTTTCCTGTTTGTATTATCTTTATTATGTTTTGTACAATAAAATTCCAAAGAAATAATTGCTCCCAGATTTTGAAAAACTTCAAACCAAGATTCAGTAGTAGCGTCGCTGCTACCGAAAAGGAATGCTATATAAGCATCCCTAAGCCAGGTGTTGCTACAATAAACCTAAACCGTCCCAAAAGCAAGAATGCACTATCCAAGAATTTACTTATCGAGCTTCGTCGTTCTATAAATCAAATAAGGGATGATCCGTAAGATAAAACTACTTACCATATAAGCATTCGATAGAATACATATATAACAACTATAATATTTTCTAAATAGAGACGTCAGAGTTGTAATTCTAAACAGCAATGTCGATAAGGTTTTTTGTGCAGGTGCTGATTTAAAGGAGAGAATCACTATGACTCCTTTAGAAGTTTCGCAATTTTTAACTAATTTAAAGGAAACTTTCATTGAACTTGAAGTATTGCTTTTTCTTTTAAACGCTAGCTTCTCAAAAAAAATATTCATATACATATAGCCAATATTTATTTTGATTAATAGAAAACCAAAAATTTCGTTTTTAAATTTAGAATCTACCAGTAGCAACTATTGCAGCTTTGGACGGAGCTGCTCTCGGCGGAGGACTAGAACTTGCACTTTGCTGTGATTTGCGTGTATCGGGTGAAAAAACTATCCTTGGTCTAGTAGAAACTTCGCTTGGAATAATACCAGGCGCTGGAGGGACCCAAAGAATCACAAATCTAGTAGGTCCGTCTAAAGCAAAAGAGCTCATTTACACCTCTGCCAGACTAAACGCACAGCAAGCTCATGTTTATGGAATCATAAACGACTACATAAATAGCTCTGAGAATAGTATATCACGCACCGGGTTCAACGCATCCTCAAACAACCCAATTAAAAACTTTGAAACTGGATATGAACTTGCTCTTGAATGGGCTGAAAGAATCTCTCAAATGGGCCCTCTTGCAATTAAAATGGCCAAGCGTGCAATAAACATGGGTTTCGAATCGGACATTAAAACTGGCTTAGAAATTGAGCAGCTATGCTATGACCGCGTTATCAACACTGAAGACCGGCTAGAAGGTTTACGCGCTTTCAAAGAAAAAAGAGTCCCAGTTTATAAAGGAAAGTAAAGAAATCTACTTCTATTAAATGGATGTATTCTTCAGATCACCACAATTCTTTTAATACTGTAAGGGCATATATTTCTTGTTGATGAGTCTTGTCTCTTGTGCTATTTTTTTTAATTTCTCATCCATGTAATACATTTGCAAAAAATTTATACCCATTTTTAATTATATTTTGTGATTATTTATTAATGACCGTGCATTTATCATTAGTATTAAAGTTTATTTCGTAGGTATTGTAGGTATTTTATTAATAGTGATGAAATATAAATTATTCAATTTCAGTGTTACTTTAAATTATTATCATTACCAAATATTTTACTATTACATTGATTTTCTTTTATAACAATCAAAAAAATTTTTTTACTAGAATTCCCTGATTTACTATCTGCTATATTAATACCGAGGGCACAAAGGCAACTAGTGAACCAAATTATTTGTACCTATCCTATAAATATTTTGTATCACTTTAAAGATACTATCGGTATGAGAGACTCAGCGACACGAGACTATTTTACTCGATTTGCATCATAACTCATCTATTTTAAATACTTTCTTCATATAGATACTTTTGACTTTTTTATTCATACTTTTTATGTATAAATCATTTATTTCTAATGATATTTAATATAAGATTAATATGAAGAGTTTAAGATTAGAAATTTGAAAAGTTATAAAGATCTACAAACGGATTGAGGAAAGGATACTGCTAATTATTGTAATAAGTAACTATTCTGGCTGAATCGATATAATATTTATTTTTTAATTGCTGACATTATGAGCATTAACTTTACGAATGATTTGCTAGAGCTTTCAAAGGTAAACCAGAAGCGTAGAGCAATTGGTTACTCTGATCGAGATTTTGCCCAATAATCTTAGCTGTTTACCTATGTTCAAATTGCTTTATAAAAAACACCCAATTACTAAACAAATCATTGTATCCGACAATTTAATAGTAATCTTTAGCCTTTTACTCCTTTATTTACTTTTGGCGATTTTAAAAATTTGAACTTTTGCTAAAGTCCCGTCGCCCCTCCTCCTTACACAAAGCTTTCCTGTTAATCAATATAATTCAACTCCAACTTCTACTTCACCTCAATTCGATTCTCATAAGTTTTGAATAATATTTAAGTTTTAGCTATAATATGACTGCATCTCAGATCTACGATGCACCGGTTAACAAACTGTCCTCATCTCTACAAAAAAGATTCAAAGATTACTCCAGCTTCCATGACTCCCCCATAGTCATAGATTTAGGTATTAATTCTCATTTTCGCACAGATATTCAATTTTTGATGCCTCCATTCAAATACCAGCACTACAAATCTATATAACATTTATATATTGAAAGTTATCTATCGTGCTGTCTATAAATATTCATTTGTAAAAATAATCATTCATTTAATAATAGGTTCTAATATGTGCAGGGCCGGTTGGGGCTTAGAAGAAAATCCAAGATGTATTTATTCATTTTAACTATTTATCCTGCTGATAAATTACCCTAGCTTCATTTATTTAAACTTATCATTCTCGGTTATTATTCTTGTAGTACAATTCGAAACCATAATTTCAAAATTTAAGGACAGGAAGGGAAATCCAAAAAACTCTATTTTAATTGGAAATGACGTTTACACTGATAACGTTGCGATGTCCAGTATTCGCTCTCCTTTTGATAATGGAATTATCAATAATTTCGATTTAACTGTACAAATCAGCTTTATTTACCCCCCCCCCCACCTCCTATACATGTGTCGACTTTTTAACATATTATTTACTAACATTTAATCTCCTATTTTCAATTAAAATAGGAAAACTTATTTGATTACATATTTATCCTGCTTGGAATTAATACCGAAACAGTGAATCATCCGATAATTATGTCTGAGCCTATTTCTAATTTAAACAGCTGTAGAAAAGGTTTAAATTTTATCGTTTATCTTAATTAAACAAGATTATCTTGGCTCCTACTTTTTTATATATACCCGCTATACTATTATGCTTTTAATCTAATAGGCATGAACGAACTATTATTTGAAGCTTATAACATACCATCTGTGTCGTATGGAATATCATCTCTTTGGAGCTACTATTATAACTCTTCAGAGGGACAAGTTTTCAAAGATGGTATAATAATTGATACTGGCAACTTTTCAACTCACATTATTCCTATTTTTGGAGGTAAACCGCAGCTAAAGCTTGCTAAAAGGTATTTAACTGTGCTAAAAGTGTTCGCATGATTTTTTTTTATTAATTCCCATTTAATTTCTTCGTCTTATCTCTAATTCTCGATTTCCTTCTTTCATACAAATATAAATAGAATAAATGTAGGCGGAAGTACAATGGTCGATTATCTCTCAAAGCTTATACAACTCAAATACCCTTCACTTCCTGTAAAAATATCTCAAAACCAATATAAGTCCTTGGTTTATGACCATATGTATTTTGCACAAAATTACATTGCCGAACTAAATAATATTCTTGATAAAGATAACCTAAATAAAAGCGACCACATAATCCAGTTTCCTTTCCAGCACTCTGTAACTTTTATTTGTTATCTTTTCGATCATAATCTTTTTTATATTCATTATTTACATATTTAAATATTAATACTAATAGCTTTATTATTTTTTCAATAAAATATTAGGCAGCTCCGGAAATGACCGAAGAAGAATCTGAAAGGCAAGCAGAAAAAAAACGAGAACATGCTAAAAAGCTCTTGGAAATAGGTGCCAGAATTCGAAGCGAAAAAGTATATATCTTTTAAAGAATTTTTCTATATTTCCCACATCATGTATTCTAAATTATTTTATAAACAAATATTGTTTTTCCACATACAATTATCTCTGGTCCAACTTCTTGCTGAACGGCTTCTTTATAATTTATTAGCTAGAAAAAAAGGAATTGGAGCTACTAGAATTTCAGGAAGTTTTAAGCTATGCCGATTCAGATGATCATGACGTTTTTGATGTAATTAATCTACTAATGATATTACCTATTTATAATTTTTTTTCTGTATTATCTAACTTTATGTGTTTTTTTTATAACTTAGAAAAAACTAAAAGAGATGGGTTTTGAAAACAGAAAAGAGCTTGAAGCTGAAATAAAAAAGAATGAAGCTTCTATAAAAAAAGCCCGTGATAAAGATCTCGGAATTGAACCTACTGAGCAAAAGACGGTAATTTCATATTCTGATTTAAATAATTTAGATAAACAGCCCTCTTTATATCTCTGAATTTTTTATTATGTATCTAAAGCGAAATATTATTTATAATTTTTTTTAATGGTAATTACGAATAGACTCCAGTTTTTGATTTGCTCGACGTTCCTGATGAGCAACTTAGCCGCGACGATTTAAAAGAAAAGAGAAAGCAAAAACTTATGAAAGCTAACATTGACGCTAGAGACAGGATTAGAGCTGCTAAACTTGAAGAAGAAAAGAGACAAGTATGCTAATTCTTGATACCTAAATTTACATATAATTAAAGGCCTTTTTTTATTATTTAATCTATACTCAGCTCATATTATTAACGCTTATATTATAGGAAGAAGAGATCAGAAAAGATAACGAACTCAAGCAAAATAACTTTGAATTGTGGCTAAGCCAAGTTAAAAACAAAAGAAAAGTAAGATACTTATAAATATACCTATTAATTAATTAATTAATTATCTCTTTACTAACTTAATCTATAGGACATTCTAGACAGAATAGCACAAAAAGAAGCCGTAAAAAACGAACTTTCGCAGAGAAAAAGTCAAGCCTCTCAATTAAGATTGAAATCCATAGCTGGTCTGGCTTCAGAGGATAGCTTGCCTCAACAAGCAAATGGTAGTAGAAGAAAGAAAGCTGCAGACTCTGATGATGACTTTGGAAAGGATGACAGCGATTGGAACATTTATCTCGACATAGTAAACTGATTTAAATTATACTTTTTTATATAAAATCAAAAAACGCTTTTCAATTCGAATCAGATAGATCGAGTTTATATTTCAATTCTCTTTTTTTTTTTTGTCATTTGTATATTAGAGCAAAGAAGAAGTTGAAGATGAGGAGGACCTTGAAGCTGAATTGATACAAGTTAATGAAATACTTCTCGATAACGATCCAGATTATTTGCAAAAGATTGACGATAAGTCGAGAGACGAGATTGAAAGCTCTTTATTTTATAGATTTTACTCTGGTGCTCAAAAAGTAATCTTAGAAAGCCCTGCAGTTCCACAAAGTAACTTCCTTATGTTTTAATTTCATTCTTATAGTTACATCCATTATTTTCTAGCTTTCAACGTTGGATTTTGTAATTCTTGTACTAGGTTCTATTATTCTTATTTAATTTGCTATCATTTAACTTTTTTTTTTTTAAATATTTTAATAATAGGCTTTAGTTCAATAATGTACAACAAAGACAAGCAACCAAGCGGTGTTAATTTTGACAGCCTATCTGAATTTGAAAAAAAGAAGCTAGCAGCTGAAATAGAGTTTGAAACATTAAAAGAAGTCAAAGCACGTAGCTATCAGCTTCACTTAAATGTCGAGAGAATAAGAGTTCCAGAAATAATTTTTGATCCATCAATTATTGGTGTCGATCAATCAGGAATCGTTCAAATTGTTGAAAATCTATGGAAACTTTTTCCAAACGGCATTGATGCCAGTCCTAAGGTTTTTATTTCCCTTATACCATGAAATATATAGATACATATTTTTTTTCTAAATTTTATTATGTACACTTTTTTTTTTACTTATACTTTATCGTTAATTATGTTTAGGATGTTTTTATAACTGGCTGCGGATTTTCTACTCTAGAAGGGTTCAAATCAAGGCTGCGAAACGATTTGACCAGCGTTTTACCAATAAACACCGAACTAAACATAAACCTTGCAAGTAATTTATCCAATGATGCCTGGAACGGCGCCGCCAAATGGTCTCGGTCATTGCTGTCAAACTCTGAATCAAGCAGCGGCGAATCTATAGAATCTGTTTCAATAACCAGGAAACTGTATGACGAATGCGGTGGTGATTACTTGAAAGAGCACTTATTTTCAAACTTATTCTACAATGAATCTCAGTAAAAATAAAATTACTTTTATAACCCTAGTATTTTACTTGTATTACTTTTTTTTCTTTTACAAAGAATTATTTCAATAATCTTTTAATAAAAATGTCTGACCCTTAGTGTCTTTTATACAATTAACTATATCTTTTATAAATTACAAATGTAATAAAGGAAATGCAAAACTTTAAAAATTACCGTGATCTATTAAGGAAGCACTTAAACCGATGCCCAGTGGGAATGTAGTTGCTAGATCGGCAGAGAGCAATTGGAAATGATTTTTTTGTAAAAAATTATATTTTTTAATGCTTTCTTTAATGCTATACATTTATATTTTGTTTTAAATAAATTTATCGCAAAAAAAAAAAAAAAATTATAATAATAATTATAAGGAAGGTCAAAATCCTTATAGTGTTAAATTATACTTATTTAGTCATCTCTGAAGCATAAAAAAGAACATTTACTTTATATTTAAATTAGAAGTAATAATGGGTAAATGTTTGGGAAAAAAAATGTCATAGGTGGATGCAATCTAACCGATGACCAACTAAAAAGAAAAGAAAAACTAAATTTAAATTTAAATAAAAAGGCCAATTTTATGATGATTGCATAAAGCTAATAACGGCTGCATTCATGACTGGTTCTGGTGCACTGACGTGTGTCCATCTTTCAAATTGTTCAATTCCTTGGTCAACTAGAACTTGGAATCCAGAGACAGTAATCCAACCAAAAGTTGCACTCTTTTCTAGGAGAGGTGTTATTTTTGGCTTATATGCCATATCCAAAGCAATTTTAGAGTAATTTGACTTGCTGATGCTAACTTTGCTGAACTCCTCAACTAACGAGCTATCAGATTCTTTATTGGTAGTTGGAGCCGATCCAAACAAACTATCAGGGAATTCAAATTGTAAATCTGAAGCTGGGACAGTTGAAATGATTATCGAATAATCAAGATCCACATTGTCTACAGATGAATTTTTTTGGTCAAGTGTGGTGATAACTTCTAGTTTAGGTAAAATGTTATTAAATACCGCAGCTAGATCATCGGCTCTTGATTTGGTTCTGTTGTACAGATAAACATTCTCTACACCCATTGAATACAACGCGTATAATGCAGCTCTAGAGGTACCTCCAGCACCAATTACAAGAGCTTTGGTATTTGAACCTATAGATTGTGGCGATAGCGATGATTGGTTGGCACGGGAGATTGAACGCATGATGCCCAAATAGTCTGTATTGTCACCAACTAGGCGAACTTTATTGGGGTTGATGAAGTAAGATGAAGCTGGTGAAATGAACTGAACGCTTTGGTTAGCTTTGGAAGGAATTACTGTGTTTACTGCGCCTATAATTTTAGCAGCAGGAGTAAGTTCATCCATATACTTAATAATGGATTGTTTATTTGGAATTGTAACAGAGGCTCCTCCAAATTCAGAAGATCTTAAAAATTCGGTCAGCTTAACTAACAATGGATTGTCGGAATCGGTTTTTTCAATGTTAATAGGGTACAAAAAGTACTTGTATGGAAAGCCTAAACTTTCGAATCCAGAGTTGTGCATAATTGGACTTGGGGAAGCAGAAATTGGATCGCCCAATAAACAAAATTTCAATGGAGGAATTCCACCCAATGTAGATAAAGTTCGTTGTATCTCTGCTACAGAAAGCTGGCCTGGAGCAGCTGCGCTTGGTAAAGCTGGATGAGTTACTGGAGTTAAAAATGGGTTCATAACTCTAGAATATTGACCAGTGAGTCCCATGTTAATTGCTATTAATGGCTTATTAGAACAAGCTCCGCTTCTTCTGACAAACAAGAAGCATCTCAGGTTGTCATCCCACTCCAAAGCAACTGAGACGAATTTAAGAATGTCACCATATTGTAGGCCTAGATTATAGTACTTAGGAGTAGTAATATCTGGATGCACCATTTGCCATCTTAGCTTAAGGCCTGTAATATCATGATAAGAGGCAATTATCAAGGCGTTATTTTTTATAGACCTCAAACCTGCAATCTTGCGTTCGTCTAAAGTTAACTCAACATCAATGTATTCGCAACCCCATTTAATACCACACTTAAGTAATGATTCAATTTGCTCAGGCAGCCATTGGAAGCATCCTCCTTGGTCAATTGAACGAACGGTGTAAATCAATGGAAGCTGAGATCGTCTCCTTAGGTATGAAATTTGTTTCAAGACGAATAACTTGAACTCGGCAAATTTAGACTCATCTGTTAAATCAACACCTTCAAATTGACGTGTTTTAAGGAAAAGATCTACTCTGACTTCAATTGCATTACAACCTGAAGTGAGCTCCTTGACTTGAGGTTCAGATAGCTTTCCGATATCAGAAACTGTCAATGATAAAAAGAATGATCTATCAAGTTCGTATTGAACCTTATTGAACTTTCCGCAAGAAACAAAAGATATGAGTCTGTATGCATCCTGTACCATTTGTGGCCAACCAAATAGAGGTTCTGAATGAACAAATAGAGTATAGTTAGCAACATTTTCGTAAAGTGGCAATCTACGGTTGAATACTTCTTTTGGTGATTCACCAGTATTATATGCTGGACGTGTTTTATCACGTTGAAGATAATTATCGACGTGATTTATGTCGGCGTATAAGTGCAAAATAATACCACCGGAAGTCTTAAATTTATTCAGGGTTTTTATTGATTCTTCTGATTCAACAACTCCTCCGCCACAAGCAATGATAGTATTTGCATTATGTTTGCCATTTATGACACTGCACAAATACTTTGATTCGTAATCTCTAAATGATTCCCACCCTTCTTCGCTAATAACTTCAGGGATAGACTTTGACAGTTTATCTTCGAGGTAAGAATCCATGTCTATGAAGCTGAATCCTAATTTTTTTGCAACTTCACGACCCAAAGTTGACTTGCCAACACCACGCATTCCGATCAAAACAACACTCTTACTTTCTTTTTTAATAGGAGAATGTACTTTCTTTACAGCTGGTTTGTATACATGACCATCGATTGGGACGTCAGCACCTTTAAAGTTTATGTGGAAATTTCTTGTTAATTCACACCACCACTGAGGCCAAGTTTTACCTACACAGCGACGCTCTGTAATTATAAGCCCTGGACTGACTGCAGTGGCTAGGACACTGAAACTCATAGCAACGCGGTGATCATCATAACAGTAAATGTATGGTTTCGGGTTATTGGAAATAACTTTTCTGATATCTTGACCTTCAATATCAATTCCGTCTTCGTGAACAACGCATTTAATGCCAAGCTTAGCAAGTTCGGTGGACATTGCCTCAATTCTGTCGCACTCTTTGACATGTTGGTTAGCGATACCCCTAATTTTAGTCCAATTACCAGTTTCAGGGTCTGAGGAAGTAGCTACGGATGCTAATACAGTTGCAGTTAAAAATGCATCAGTCATAGGTTCCATATCAATTTCTTTTAGTGGTTTCAAAGTACCAAATGCGGGGCCTTGTACAGTTGTAGATGTTTCGGTTTGAATAACAGTACATCCCATTGGTCTAAGAACATCGACAGCAAACTTAGCATCTCCTTGTAGTGAGTTAAAACCTATATTTGGAATTGTAACCTTGGTAGAAGTAATAGCGGCAATCGCAAGTGGATAAGTGGCAGAGCTGGCATCGCTTTCAATTTCATAGTCAGCTGGATTTGAGTATACACCAGTAGGAATGTAGTATTTATTACTAGCTAATCTTTCAACATTTAAACCGAATGAAGCCATCATTGAGATTGTCATGTCGATGTAGGATTGAGAGATTACGTGATCGCCTATAAGCTCCAAGGTAACAGGATTAGTTGCATAAGGGGCGCACATCAAAATGGATGAAACATACTGTGAACTGATGGATGCAGCCAATTTAATATGACCGCCGGGGAATTTCGAAGAACTATGGTCAATTTTGAGAGGTAGACTGCCTTCATTTTCCATATATTGGATACTGCAGCCATTTTCAGTAAGAGCTTCAACTAGTGACCCGATAGGTCGTTGTCTCATACGAGCATTACCAGTTACAATGGAATATTCGCTGGTTCCAACACTTGCAAGATTTACCATTGTTGTTAGGAATCTAGCGGCTGTGCCAGCATTACCGAGGTAAATTTGTTGAGTAGTAGATTGCAATTTACCTCCTAAACCTTCTACAATAAGGATTGAGCCGTCGTTTTCGGAGTCAACCTTACAAGCACCGAGGGCGGTTAGTGCTTCGATCATTACTCTTGTATCGTCAGAATGGAGTAGGTTGTGAATTCTGCATTTTCCTTTACCTAGAGCGGCAAGAACAAGAGCACGATTTGAAATTGATTTACTGCCTGGAGGAGACAAAATTACACCATCTTTTCCATGTGATGCTTTCCAAGAATCTAAAGAATTTTCAGGGACAGCAATAACTTCGACAGAGGGTGCTAAAATCTCCATAATTACGTCGTCATTGACAGGTGTTGGCTTATCTTCTAAAGTTTTACCAATTCTGGTAATTAATACAACACGCTTGTTTGTTCCGATGTTTTTTTTATCGACCTTCATAGTATTCATCATTTTTTCTAAAGTGATTTCAGCTTTATTTCTAGCAGAAATTAATTTGGTAACTTTTTGGTCAAAGATTTCGATGGGTAAGTTATAAAGAGAGAAACATCTTGATAGTCTAGCGACAGCGCTGTAAGAGAGATGACCCAATCTGTGAGAAAGTTCAGCTTCAAGAACACACCCAATAGATATACATTCACCGTGTAATATATGTGGTGCAACAATGGCCTCCAAAGCGTGGCCCAGAGTATGGCCGAAATTAAGTAAACCTCTTAAACCAGATTCACGCTCATCAACAGTGACTACATGAGCTTTCATTCTAACGGAGGAAGAGACGACACGTAATAAAAGATCATGACTCTCTTTGTCACCATCAGAGGTTAGAGACTTTTTTATTTTATCACTGCTTTTTTCCAAAACTACGAATTCTTCTTCACTCCATATAGCAGCGCTTTTGATAACTTCGGCCATACCATTTGAGAATTCTCTATCAGGGAGAGTTTTCAAAAAATCGAGATCCATGAAGATGCGCTTTGGTTGCCAGAAGCTTCCAATTAAATTTTTACCATGAGTGGTATCAATAGCGGTTTTACCGCCAATGCTTGAGTCAACCATAGCAAGGAGAGAAGTGGGGATCTGGGCATATCTTACTCCTCTCATGAAAGTAGCAGCGACAAAACCGGCCAAGTCGCCTATAACACCGCCGCCCAAAGCCAAAACAAAAGTATCCCTGGTGCAAGATTCAGCTAACATTTTGTCTTCAATAACCTCTTTGGAGCTTCTCTTTTTAGAGCTCTCACCTGGTGGAACGGGAATGACTAGAAGTTTTGGTTTATTAGATTGATCCTTGTATTTTAGATTTGCAGCACGATTGAAGCTTTCTACAAATTTTGGAGCATAAATCTTATTAAGGTTAAAATCGGTGACGAGTACATAAACTGAACTATGAGCGAGGTTGTTGAATAGATCAGACCATATGTAGTCGATTAGGTTTCTTCCTATTACGATAGTCTCTTCGCCTAAGACGGATATTAGATTGACATCGCCAACAGCTCTCATTGAGCTAAGTGGATTTTGGTCAGCCATTATAATTATATATTTTTAATCAAATGTAATTAGTTCAGGTATAGGAGCTACAAGAAAGTTAAAGTATTATGGATACTTTAGACACTATAAATAAAAGAAAAGGTTTCTTACGAAAAAATAACAGGTGTTCAAAATTATACCCATCCCCGCATTTTTTCCAATAATTTTACAAAAAGTTTAGCTCTGGTTTTGGATAGATCGAAATAACTTATTTGCTCATCAGCTTCAATTGGTCAACTCGCTTTCGTTAGTCACTTACATACAGGACCTATTCAAATAGCGAATAAGACTTCTTGAAACACGCAGGAGCTGCTGATATTAGCGGTATCAAATGAATTAGATAATCAAAAAAAATGATCTGCAGGCATCATTGGTCATAACTCGTAATGACTTTTTTCCTTTTCATAATATTAGTCGTATTTTTATTGGCTCATTGAGATAGCTATTTGCTGCTCATCAAGTTGGGCCTAATTCTCGCTTCCTGAATCTTTTATTAGCGTAATTTACTTATTTCAAATCAAGCCTATTATTTTCAGGCGTTTAACCCTTTCATGGGCGGTAGACTATTTATGCTATACAAAATATAACCAACTATGTTCAACCAAAATATTCACATTTCGAAATCTGAAGAATTATTGGTATACTGTAATTATACCACAAATAACAAATTTAACTAGAAACAATAAACGAATCACTAAATTGGTTTTTTTAAATTGAGTTGAATGGAAATGTGTTTAAAACTAGATAACTATTAATATCTCCCAATTTTACACGAAATCGATTAGAAATAACTCTCGAAAATAAACACAGCTACTGGCCTGCTAACTTAAGTATTAAATTGCTAGCTTGTTAGTAATAGCCCCAAAATAAATTATACCAAGAGTTTTTTTTTTTTTTTGGGCTAGTTACCATTGAAAATTGCAGGTTTAGGGAACTCTGCAAAGAATGTACTTGGTAAATTGTGTAACGCAGATAAAAAATAAAACGAAACCTAGTATCAACTACATAAACCCCTTACCGATTTCTTGTTTGTACCAGTAGCTTCACTAAACATTTTTATCGCCACCAACTTTTAGCCAAATTGGAGATTACTTAGGAAGGGCTCATTTTATAGCATAAAGTGCTACAGCGTATAATACGGGAGACCCCTATGGGGAGAGGAACTTATTTTCCTTTTAATACTACTTGTTAGTTATATTTATGTATTTTTAATGGCTAAAAAATCAATGCTGTTGATAATCTACTCTTATCGAAATTAAAACTCAAATCAAAATTGGAACTAACGAAATATTTAGTAGAAAAGTGTTCCGCTCTTCAATAGAAATCTCCTATATGCTGTATTGGGTTTTCTTTACGAAGAGAGCGCCTTTATACAGATCGAGTTACAGTGTATGAAATTTCATATTTAATTTTTAATTTTATACCAGTAAATAAATTATAGTATTTTTTTATCAAATAATAATTTTTTATGAAATTAGTAAATAGAAAAATCAAAACTATTTTCCAATTCCTCCAATAATATTAACAATTAATAAGTATTCAGCCCAATAACTTCAAATTGAAACAAAGTGCTAACTTAGCTCAGAATTACCTTATAAATTTATTAGCCAGTAAAAAAATAGCTGACTTATTTAGCAAACAAATATTTCAAAATTAATTTTGTAAACAAAAAAACTGAACCGCCTATTCAATTCCGCTAATAAAGTAAACAGCTATTTTATTATCAGGCCAATAATAATAAGCTGCAATAAAGTACTCTCTTCGTTCAGGGTTCTACCAAGTATCTACTTTCTATTAATATTTATTATGCCAATAAATTGCCGAATCTCGACATCATATGGCCAATTATTAACTAAATTCGCCAATTTTTTATTTTGTGATTAATATGCAACTACCGAATAGTATTACTATTTAGTAGAAAGTGCTCTTTGAAAATTATCACTTCTTAATTCATCGGCACTTTTTTAGACAAAGTCTTTACTTTCCATTAGATTTTTCAGGTGGTAATAAAACGCTATCCCAAAGAAATAGCTTAAATAAGTTGTAATTATGTTTTTGCATATGAAAATTTTGGAAAGTATTCAAAATTTGCACACTTTCGATCATACATGCTCAATCTCAAACACGAATTCACAAAATCAAAGTTACACGCTAACTAATTTTTAGCGAGTAACATAGACTAAAAATTTATTATCACCAAAAAAATACTTCAATTTTTTTATTCATTAGCCCTTTTCATTTCATTATTTTTTTTGCCTTCAGATATAGCTAATATAATACTTATTCAAAACTCCCTTAGCCCTTTGAGGTGCGGTTGGCTTTTTTTGAACTACTAAATATATCCAACCAAATAAAAATATTTTCAATCAATTTAGAATATTTATTATTTATTGGATTTTTACATCTGTGTGGCCAATAGCTAATTATAATAATTAGACTTATCCAATTAATATTTTTACATAATTTATTGAGTGTTGGATCTGGAAAGGGTTAAATAATTATTAATAATGGATTAAAAACTCGGACGGTCTTACAATAAATGGTTGAAATTTACAATCTTTGTATAAAAAATTAACTCCATACGTCAATGGATACGAATTTTAAATTTCGTCCAAAGCTATTTAGCTTATTGCGAAAAATTATTCACCAAAACCTAAAAGCTGTAAAACTACGTTTGAAAATGCGTAAAAGTTTGGATTCTTGAAACTTTTGATTGAGAGTGTGCAATATTAGTTAAATTCCGAATTTTTTTATAAATATTTATTACATAATATCATGTCTTATTTTTTGTTACACAGCCTTTCAGAAAACCTAAGCTAAAACATTTATAG
>LSSN01000333.1:0-13795 GCA_001970855.1 Smittium culicis
GGTGCACCGCTATTGGACATATCTATTGAACTAGAATCATTGCTGCCGTTACTTACTGTTCGTTGGCGAGTTCGTTGGCGAGTGCGTTGGCGAGTGCGTTGGCGAGTTCTTGATTTATTGCCGTTGTCTGAAATCGATGCGGATCCTGAGCAATTATTAGATTCTGAGCCTGTGTTATTGTTAGAAACGGTTCGTGATCGCGTTCTTGGCCTAGTCCTGGTTTCGTCATCAGAGTCGGTGTCTGATTCTGAGTCAGAGTCAGATATCGAATCAGTATCAGTATTTCGTTTTGTTACGCTAATGGACCCAGAATTAGATATTGTAGCAGTTCGTGATCGCGTTCGAGATCTAGTTCGTGACCGAGTGCGAATGATGTTAGAGTCTGAAGGTGCACCGCTATTGGACATATCTATTGAACTAGAATCATTGCTGCCGTTACTTACTGTTCGGGATCTAGTTCGGGTACGAGTCCGTTGGCGAGTTCTTGATTTATTGCCGTTGTCTGAAATCGACGCGGATCCTGAGCAATTATTAGATTCTGAGCCTGTGTTATTGTTAGAAACGGTTCGTGATCGCGTTCTTGGCCTAGTCCTGGTTTCGTCATCAGAGTCGGTGTCTGATTCTGAGTCAGAGTCAGATATTGAATCAGTATCAGTATTTCCTTTTGTCACGCTAATGGACCCAGTATCAGATATTGTAGCAGTTCTTGTTCTAGTGCTCGTGGCGTTAGATTCAGTTTTCTCACCGCTATTGGAGTTATTAGCTGTTCTCGAATTTTTGTTGTCTCTAGTGCCATTTTTAGATCTTGATCGAGTGCGAGTTCTTTGACGTGTTCTTGACTTTCTGCCATTTTCTGAATGTGACTTTGCAGCTGTGTTGCTATTTGTATTTGAATATTTACATTCAGTTGTTTCAGTTCTTCTTGTTCGGGTTTTTGCTTTAGTATCTATATTGGTATCAGTTTGCGACAATCTATTCGAGGATGATTCAGTATCTGTCTCGGGGCTTATATTTGATGTTGTATTTGTATTATTATAGCTGCTTGAATTAGTGATACTATTGGCTTTTGAAGTTTTTTTTCTTCCAGTAGTTTTAGTTTTTTTATTTTTATCTGTACTTTCATTCGTGTTAGTTTTTGATTCTACACTCCTACAGTATTTATTGCTTCTACAATTGCATTTTCTACCACGACAATTTTTCGACTTAGGTTTACACTTTATTGAGTGTCGCTTTTCATGCTTATGTCTATGCTTGCATTTACAAATGTGATTATCACATTTGTTTTGGTTATGGTCACAGATTTTTTTATTGCAATCTAAGCAATTTTGATTTTCACAACCGTATATACTTATCAATCGTTTTTCATTTTCACATTTATCGTTTTTCATTTTTTCTAAAATTCTACAAGCAAGATTAGATATTGGTATGACGTATTTCATAGACATTTTGCTTATTTTATTCAAAACTTCACATGATAATTTTTTGTTTTTATATGGATCTTCTAAAATTTTTTTGAAAATTCTTAATATTCTAATTCTGTTACTTCTTGTCTTTTCATACTTCATATATCTAAGGTATTTAATGATGTTTCTACGTATTATCTTTTTATATGCATTTTTTTTGCACTCTCTTCTATTACACTTTAAGCCTTGTGAACACTTTTTGTCCATTTTTCTTGATCCTTTAAATTCACAGAATCTATCTCTTCGTCTGCATCTTTGTGATTTTTTCCTTCTTATCAAAGATTTCATCAAGCGATCAGCGTTTTTTATACATTTAAAACATTTTGAAGAGCATCTGTTTAATTTTATATTATTATTATTCGTCGAGCATTTAGACTTCTTTAAGCATCCATTTGCATCTGAGTTCTTGGATTCCTTAGAGCATAATCGATTACTTGAGACTTTGCGCTCCTTCGTACAATCGGGTTTAATTGATACTTTTGCTATATTTGGATATTCAGCTTTTTTTGAAAATCCTGCACTCTTATTGTTTAAAGTAGAAGTAATATAATTAATTTTAGGTTTTAAAGAAGGTGTCTCAGCATTGAAATTTATTTTCTGGTTATCCTTACTCTCTGCAAGTGTATAATCTGAACTGATTACACTTGTATATTGGAATAAAACTTTGGTTTCAATTACTTTCGATTTGACTTCGACGATAGTTTGAAATTCCTCATCTTGCGCATTAATGTTAATGCAATTATATAAAACTAGTGCAATAAGATGAAAACTTATTTTCACCATTATTGCAAAATTTTTGTTTCCTTTTTTTTATATGTAATTTACGATTTGTATTTTCTAATTTATTTCTAAATTTATAATTTTTAACCCTGAATGAAATTATACAATTCATAAATTGCTTTTTTATCCTTAGAGTATTTACCTATATACTCTATAACGTCTTATTCTTTTCCTTATATACCGCAAAAATAAATTATTATTATTATTATATTATTTTAAATATATAATAAAAATTGGCTGATCTTTAAGTTTAAAAATGCAAATAGTATACGCCTATCATTCACATCTAGCATCAATATCGCAAAACATTTATGCTATAAGAAATATGGCAATTTATATTTTTATTTTTATTAGAGTTAACCATTTTCTCTTTACGTCATTGCCGAAATATTTCATGCATTTGGATTGATTTGATTGTGGATACGGCCCAAATTTGATTAATTTATAGTTTAAATAATATAAATAGAATTTTTCAAAAAAAAAAACATACCAATAAGGATATAATATTTGATATTATTGTTATAAAAATTCAAGTATTCTAAATTTTTTATACGAGCTATAGAATTATTTAGATTTTTAATTAAATATTTTTATCAAATTGTATATCAATATTAAATGTGATCCAGAACCTTATTTTAAATTTTTTAATAAAAATAACTTTTACTTATTTAACTCTTTCCGGGGCCAACACTCTTAAACTTATTTAAAATCATAATTGGATTAGCCATTTACTTTTGATTTTTTATTGGGTATATATAATTTATCAGCCAATAATTTATTAAACCTTATAATTAATATTATTGTTATTTGGTTATATAGTTTTTGCAGTTCAAAAAAAGCCAACCGCCCCTGAAAGGATTAACGAGATTCATAATATCAATAAATTAGAAGCAATATATAGAAAATATTCAAAGCTTACTTATAATTGGTGCTACTCTTTGTTGCATTGCTAAAGATAAACCTATTTTTTTACTGCAAATTATATTTGATGTATTTTCCGTTACTACTTGCAGGATTTAATTATTTCAGGGCTCTCAATATTTTTAAAACTAGTTTATTTGAGCTATAATTTAATTAGTGGTTCTGATGAAGAAAGAATGTTCTATTTTATGCTTTTTAAATTAAAATTTGCTCCAAAACAATAGTATATGTCACACGTATGATCTATTTAATTACAAAAATTTTATTTAAACTATGACGCTTTTTATTAGCGGTTTGCATAACTTTTTAACTTTTGGAAATCTAGTAATTTGATTCGCTTCAATTTAATGCGCAAGCTAAAATTAATTCTATCAATTTAACAATTTATTATCATAGTAATAGAAATTTAAACTTGTAATTTGTAATTATTTTATAAAGTGCTAGTATTTTTATCGTTACCTAACATTTTGGATATGCTATAAATTGTAATTGAGCCAGTTTTGATTAACCATATATGGGATTCTTTATGAAGAGAGCGCTATTATGCATAATGGGTTACAAATATCAAATTTCATGTTTTATTATTATCCGATAAACCCCCCCCCCCTCCAATCATTTTTTCTTAGCAAATAATACTTTCAAAGTAATTTCAATAAATTTAAAAACCTTAAACTCGCAGGAAAATAATAATAAAAAATTTAAAATGCCTGGCCCAGTAATTTTAATCTGCAGCTACATTCTTTATTCGTTAAGAGTCGCCCATAAATCTAATAGCCTAAATGCTAATAAAATATGCTATATAATGTAAATTATGGAAAATCAGAATATTTTTTACTATATGCTTTTTTTTTCTCTGTTAGTATATTTTAATAATGTAAAAACTATCTAAAACTAATATAAACCTTTCCACAGCTAATCTCTTGTACACATTTTGAAATTATAATTGGATACGCCAAATAAAAATAATATGTTATTGGTTTTGCTCCCTGAACCAATGCTCAGTGGGTATGGAGCTGCTAGAGCGGCGGAGGGGGGTCAGTTGAAAAATTATTTTTATAATATTTTTTTTAGCCTTTTAAATATTTTTTTATAGCTTTTTGTATACTTTAAAAATTTGTTTAATAAACTCTCTAATATATATATATATATATATTGGTTTTGCTGGAGATATTAGCCAATTAAATATTATATTTACACTATGGTTTATCATATTGTCGATTATTTGGATAATTTTGGTAGTTCAAAAAATTCCAACGCCCATAAACGGGTTAAAAGTTAGATATATGGGAGATTCTGAACGAAGAGAGCACTTTGTTTCAGTTTAATGTTATTGGCCTGTATAATCGCTTATTGTAAGTATTATTGGCAGAGCAAAAAAGGCATTTTTATTTTTCTATTTCTTCGTTTCAATATAAAATTTTTATTTGCTAAAAAAGTAAATTATTCTACTCATTGGCCGTTTATTTTTTATACGATTTTATATACTGAAACTCTTTACACTATAAAATGACCTCTTCATAAAGAATTGCCCATATAAACTAAAATTAGTTAAAAAATTTCAAAAAATTGTAAAACTTTACTTTACTTTGCTAATATTTTGCATCAATTCGATTGGGCATTTGTACAAGGAATATTCGTAATAACATACCTATACTGAAACGAACATTCTAAAAACATTATTATCATTGGCTGAATTCAAAATCAATGTCAAATATTTCATTTCTACTTATTTGTTATATTTAAATATATTAATTTATTAAAAGCATAGTATTTATCATTGGGTAGAAATTGAGAACTTTATTTTATACGCTACAAAATTTCGCACTACTAGCGCTGCTTTCTTCAAGAATCAATTGTATTTATATTTTTATTTTATGCGCAGACATATCATCTATAATGAAAATTAAGATGTATTTAAAAAATAATTGTGACTATTCAGCAAACCACCTTAATTATCAGAAATTAGTTCATAATAATATAGAATTTATAAAATACACAAAAAATTTACTCATAAAATTAACTATAAAATACACAAAAGAAGTAATATAATATGTGCGGCTTTAAATGAAGATCTTAATATCGTATTCAATTCCATTGAGTGAAGCACATAGTCCATCACTGCTCAATAATAACAGCTTTTCTTTTTTTATAGCGATATAATTAATGTGATATTATATAGTAGGAATTAACTCTTTGTAGATTTAAATTATTTTTCCAAATACTTTAAGGTTTGTTAGCTATGGATAAATTAGAAATTCGCTTGATTTTCAAAAAATTCACTGTATCTCTTTAGGAATAAAATTTCTATTTTCGAAAATAGTTTTTCATTTAGCAAAATAAACCCCTTTTCTATTCAGTGATTACTATTAATTATTTGTATACAATACCTCGATATTATCTAGCTTAAAAAAGGTATTCTAAGTGATTTGAACCTCACTTTTTGAAAACATAGACTAAAAGAAGTTTTTTTCAAACAAGCTATAATAAAAAATTTAATATCATTTTTATATTAAAAGTAATATAAAATGATTTCATTCTAGTTTAGTATTCAATGATAATCAACATTAGAGTTAATATGGTCAACTCTTTAATTAAATATGATACACATTCTTCTCTAAGCACATTTGAATTTTCATAGGTAAATCATCTACACACAAACTTAAAAAAGTCTAATTTGAGCCATTTGCACTGTACATATTTTAAAACCCTCAATATTTACTCTGAGAATACTTTTTGTTCAATTTAAAAGATGAATGCTTTGTTTGGTGGAGATTTTTTTAAAGCGGAGTCATTAATAATAAAATACATAATAGAGTTTAAAAATGCGATTGAAGAGAGTTATAAATTTTAGGTTCTAGTCTCTGGCTTTTGAAAATGATATTCTTTCTTCGAGTTTATTTGGGAGATTCTGAACGAAGAGAGCACTTTGTTGCAGTATAATGTTATTGGCCTGTATAATCGCTTTTTGTAACTATTATTGGCGGAGCAAAAAAGTAATTTTGATTTTTCTATTTCTTTGTTTCAATATAAAATTATTATTTGCTAAAAATGTAAATTATTCTACTCATTGGCCGATTATTTTTTATGCGATTTTATATACTGAAACTCTTTACACTATAAAATGACCTCTTCATAAAGAATCACCCATTTGAGTGTCATTTCAGCATTATTTATATTAAGCAAATGAGAAATTCTTTATAAAGAGTTCAGTTTTCTCATAATGAGTTAACTTGTACGAAATTTCATACTCGATTATTATCCAATAATAAAAATCTAGATTATCAATAGCAAATAATACTTTTAAAATTAAATAAATCTATGGGAGATTCTGAACGAAGAGAATACTTTATTACAGTATAATTTTATTTGCCTGATCATTCATTATGTGTAATTATTTATTGGCGGAATTGAAGAGGCATTCCAACTTTTCTATTTATTCATTTAATTTTGAAATTTTTATCTGGTAAAAAAAAGGACTAATTAATTCATTGAATACAATTTTCGAATCAAAATTTATATTCTGTAACACTTTTCACTATAAAACGACTCCTTCATAAAGAATCGCCTACATAGAAAGATTAAAATTCCTTTATAATCCCATCAATACTGTTAACTTAAATGAGTATTCATGCCAATAATTTCAAGTTCCAGAAAAGTGACTTCTTCGTTCAGAATTCCCAATATAATATAAACAAATACTAACCATTTCTGGCGCCAACACTCAATAACTTATTTAAAAATCATAATTTGATAGTACTATTGTATTTTATGTATTATAGGAAATACCTGAGTTAATAATCAGTAAAATACTATCACTATATTAATTTATTTTTGTCTTTTGTTTGGATAAATCTGATAGCTATAATAAAGACAACCTCCCCTGAAAGGTTAAATAACTTGAATAATGTAAATTATACTTCAGGGAGGAGGCATATTAAGTGTTACCATCCTATTGGATAAAACTGAACCGAAAATTACAAACCAATAAAAATAGAGTGAATAAGGTGAACTAAAAAAAAAAATTATAGTATATAATATAAATTACATGCTAGCGTTATGCTTTTAATCTTTTCTTTCACAAAGGTACTTTATCAGCATAAAGATTTTCAACTTTAAATTTTTATACTTATGAAAATTTAAAACTTTATTTACTTCAAAAATAATTACGATGGAAAAATTTACTGGATTCCAAACTCGACTCTACCAAGATCATATCAAGGTATTATACGAAATTTTGCAGAAACTACTACGTGAAAGAGAGAGCAACCAAGAGCCAGAAGACACTTAAATATCAAATAGGACACCCATTACAGACTTTTTTGAATGCCCTGAGCTCACTAAAGTGCATCCATCGATACAAGAATACTTCTTCCGAACACCACTTACTGAAAAATAACGAAAGATTTCGATCCACTCATGCACCAAGACTATTTCAATGAGCTATACACTGCAGCCACTGAAAGATACATTGTCGAGCGCAGTGATGAAAACACATTCCGTTTTCTATGGAATACATTTAGCCCTTTCATAAGCAACTCAGCAAATTGAAACTATTTCCACCGCCGAATCCAAGAAAACAAGGATATAGACACCTCCGAAGATCCAGAAATTATTTTCTCCATTACAATGAGAGCTCTCATGTTTAAAATTTCCACTACTGTAACCTAAGAAAGGTTAGAAAGTCAAAAATATGTAATAGATCATCCCAGAAAACTGACTGAGCTTGTTGAATAGATTCGAAGCATCTTTTAGATAACAGATATTGGAAGCTTTCATATCTGAAAAACCAAACACAAAATAACTTCGGTTTTTCCACTTTCAAAAGTACCAATATACCTCGATAGACAAGAATTCGAGCGTCAAAAACACTTAAATGGTGCAGAGTGTTAATGCTGCAACATCAAAATGTTCTGAAAATAGTATATAGGGTATTCATAATCTCCTTGAAGAACCCTCACTCTACCACTCCGAAATCGAGATAATCCGATACGAAAATTTAATGGGAAGTCTAATTTTCACCGAAGAAGGCCTGCATAATGAAGCGACTTCAATTTTGGAAGGTCCTCAAATTCTATGTACCAAAATGAGTAGAAAATTCTGTGGAAAGGATGGGCTCACTCTAAATTTGATACCTTCAAATCCTAAGGCTGAACGCTCAACCCACATCATTACAAGAGAAAACTAAGAAAAATTTTTGAAGAAATAAGCTGACTTACTTTATCGAAGAAAGCGATTAATGAGATAGTCCTACGGTAATCAGGATTTTATAGTCATTTTTCCATAGCGCCTAATGATTCTAGGATCTTCCTTTCTATCCTCAACTTTCGGAAGCTATATCTTTACGTCTAGGAACATAATTTCAAAATAGAGATGCGTTATCACTAATTAAAAATTCCACGCTGATAGAACATACTGATATCTCTAGATCTCATCATATCTCCATAAACACATTGATTTAAATCAGCGACGAAATTATCTCCATTCTCATTTGAGCCGCAGCCGTTTCCTATTCCGTATTCTGCAATTCAGGATATTTCTGAGCCTTTATATCCATCAAAGTTTTTATCCTAGTGCTAGAATCGGCCATACCAAGAAATTTATGTCTCGGCACACACAAATGACTTGTAGATTTTGGGAGAAACAAAATACCTGTGCCAAAACAACACTAGCTTAATCGCCTTCAATATCTTGGAGCTTTATTCAATTCCATTTTTGAAAAGTATTCTAAGAATCCTTCTCAGTCAATTTCTCGCCTTGAAATTTTAATCAATGTCAGAGAAATTTATCTCAAAATTCCGCCCTCAAAGATTTAAGGACCTCCGACACAAATTAAACAGATTGCTCAACGCTGGGCAGATGACACAGAAAAAAATTACGAGCTTTATTTGGAATCCTCAATCAATTTATAGAGCCCTGATTCCTGAGATAATGATTCTGAGCCGACTTTTAGAGCTCATTAAATAAGCCCTGCCCATATCAAATAATGTAAATAAATGTTGACGCCAGTGAAACCTTCAATCCAAAGCTTTTTCTTCTGGAAAACTCAGTTTGGGTAATAGTTGTTGGACACCGCTCTTATCTGGTTTTTGTAACCCCAAATCCGCAAAAACTTCATATTTAAATAAAGGAAATTTTGAAAGTTTTTTATTCACTAAGCCTCAAGAGTGTGATAGGATAACCGGTGTTTTAATCATAGATAACACGATCACACTATCATATGTTTAGATATTTGCACAAAAAACCTCCCCTGAACTGCTGAAATTAACAGAAAAGATCTGATCTTGATGACTTAGGACCAATACACGCCTGAAATTTACCAATTACGATCAGTAATAAGCCCAGAAAATGTACTCAGCAGATTGAAAGCACAAAAAAAAAAAGATTTATATCGCAGGAGAAATTCTAAGGTCTAAATCAGACTATGGTCCCTTCAAAGTCGACTTTTTTGCATCATTCCAGAACACGAAGTTGTATCAATACTACAGCTGGTTTCCGGACAGCAAAGCGCTTGTTCAAAATGCTCTGAATCACAAGTGGACAAGATTCGACAATCCTTACTGCTGCCCACCCTGAAATCTGGTAGCCCAGGTAGTTCAGAAGGTCTGACGTGAGCAAGTCAAAATGACACTTCTATATTTATAAAAACTGTAGTTCCAGATATAAAAAGTGGAAAGTCAACGCTCACTAAAAAAAAGCACTGAAGCTTGATTTTCTGTAAGATCAGTGTCGTTTCCATGAAGCGCAAGGTCTCAGAACTTACAAAATTGACTTAATTGTTTTTAACAAACGACTTATTCAAATTTTATCTTGTTAAATATCTATTCTCAGCATTTTCTAAACTTCTGGATATCAAACGAGATATCCACTCCAATTTCCGCACCTCAGATAATCAATTATCTACCAGTTATATACACTGCTGATAATTTAAATTTAGTTTCTACAAAAGAGTAAAAATAGGATCTTGTTTAAATTTATGATAATCTAGCTGAGCTATTTGCACATTAAATTTTTCCTGAATTAATCAAAAAAACTGGGAGATATTTTGATTAAATCGTTAATCAGGCTTGTGGTGAAAATATTAGCATTTATATAATTGTTATATAAATGGGATGGAATTTCTTCGCTCACTTTTAAGCAAATAATATTCAAGTTTTACTGGCTACATTTAGTAAAAGTTTTCCTCCGTAATAGCGATACCCATATGACTGTCAGTCTAAGGAGTCTTATGGAAAAAAACGGTACTAAACCTATTAATATTAGCCACAAAATAAAAATGAAGCGTCCGCCCAATTAAAAAGCCATGTCAAATCAATCATCATTCTGATACAATATTATGCTCAGATAATTCATACATGATATTCAAAGAAAAGGTAGTAGTCTGTTATGACCTAATGATGGCATAAGGAAATTACTCAATTTCCTTGTGTATTATTCATTAAGGATATGATTACTAATTCATTTCTTAATGGCTAATTATTACGTTCAAAGATTTCTTTAGTTCTAGAAAATTCCATTAAAAATTTTCTAAATTATTTAAATAGTCTTAGTTTATCAAAGAAAAGTATTTAAAGTCGCATATTTTATTTAAATAATTCCATAGCAGTAAAATATCCTTTATTCTATTTTATATTCTTATTTTAATTAAAATTTAATCATAATTGTTAATACCTAGTTTTCAGGCTATGACACAGTCAATCCATACCCAACCACTCAAGCTAAAAGCAGAAATTGGAAAATTAATAGGAGTATAAAATATGTTTATGATACTTTCAAGTCTCTATCGGTGGATAGTATCGCCCAAATTATCTAAATGATATCTGATTTAATACGCAGAGACCTTGAAGCTCTAATCCCCAAACGGAGAGTAATCGGCTATGCCTTAACCGAAAAAACCGATGTATCGACTGATGATATAGTTTCGCATCGATTTTGGCCAAACTTTACTATCTTTGATAAATATTATCGAATCGCGAGAAATTCTTCGAATAGCTTGACTGAGATTTTTTCAATTTTTAAGAAATATATTATGTGTCATCTCTAAAGTATAATTATAAAATTAATCGAGTTCTTTAAATCAAAGATAATTACACATTTTACGATGGTAGAAGAAATATTTATTGCCACCCATGTACCCATTTTACATTTACCTAAAGATTATAAGGATAATGTTAACATTTAATCTACACTATATCTATAAAAAATTTTTAATATTTTGTTATATTTACTTTATTTTTATTAGCTTGAAATTCTGTTTTGGTTTTATCCAATAGTATGGTAACGCTTAATATTTCTCCTCTCATTGTATAATATAAATTATTTTTCGCTCTAAAGAATTAGATATATTTTAGAAAAATTTCAGTTAATAAATTTCATAATAATTTGAAAGTTGCATTTTACTACTTGATGATTGCTTATTTATTTTTTTTTTTTTGAATTATAAGTTTTGAAGTAAATTTTCGGCCAAAAATTTATATTACTGACATTCGTTTTTAATCGTAGAAATCTGTTTGTTTCATTTTATCACATAAATGTATTATTATACGCTCTCCATAGTTAAATCGCAATAAAAATAAATTATTCATGGTTATTTAAATTATTTTAAATTAGCAACTACTGTTCTTTCACCCATAAATTCTGCATTTATAAATTTGTTTAATATGACTTTCCTACAAGGCTTATAGTCTTTTGCGACCAATCTAACATTTCTGCAGTGTCAATTTAGAATAATATGTATTATATTATAAAAATTCTACGTCTGATAAATATTTATTAATATTATTATTGTTTAATATATCCTTTTTGGTCATTAAATCTAGCTTGTTATCTATTTTAAATACTCTTTTGTTGGGTATTTGAGTTATTTAGAGTTTACTCGAACCATAAATTATTACTGATCTTAATATTTTCAACATTCATTTTTCATTAGTAGAGTATTTTATCCTGATTCTCTATTTAATTGACCTAGTCCTTCATTCTTTTTATCATATTAGATTATGTCTGTTTTTAACTTCATTTCTATTTTTCCAAAATAGAATATAAAAAAATTCTTTAGGGATTACATGAGCAAAGAATAAAATTTTTATTATCAAAAAGGTGATATCCAGTAATATTTTACATTTAATAGATATTTTTATATTATTCCAGCTATTAAAATTTGATTAAATTCTTTAATAGCATTTCAATCATACTAAATTGAGTTACAAGATATTTTTTGGTACCATTTCCGAATGTGCATATATTTTCCGGACAGCAATCTTTTGGGAATTCTATTTTTACATTCACAGTTTTTTCAAAAATAATTTATCATCTTATTCAATTTGGTACTATTTCAATGATTTCATGATTTTATGTTAGTCTCTGGTGAAATTTATTATAACCATCAAATTATATACACGTTGAAGTGACTTGAACTGTCATCTTCTATTTAAATCCTCTCCATTTAATTTTTAACTGTTATGCCTATATAACCACAGTACCTAATACTTTTTTGTTAAAATAGCCAACTTGATATTTTTAGCTTTATTAAGTGACTGGATAAAAGGATTTTTTTTACATATTTTTTTTTATTTGGAATTTAATATCTACTATTTATTTTTTATGATAATTTTAAATTTTTAAAGATAAAGCGAGATTAAAAGCAATCAAGGCTGTTTTTATGCATTTCGTGTTCATAATTAGAGTGTTAGTAAACTTTACCAATAGTATTTGTTATTTATAGAATATTTAATAATAAAACGCTACTTATTAGAATTGCATCATAATAAAATTAAAAATATGCGATCAGTATATACAGTAACATAGTGGAAATATAAAAATTGAAGCTATTAATATTTTTAGCGGTTTTTATACTCATTTATTCAAAAATAACAAAGTTTTTGTTGTACATATACTTATTTTCTACGTTTTTCGGAACATTTCTATCATTATTATAGCACATAGAGCTAGTTATACTTTACGAGGGAAACGAATCTCATTATACAGGTTCTTGATTTATTATAATTTACTCGGGGTGCTCGCAATCTATTTTTACTGTTTTCTTTGAAGTTTATTCAAAAGTCAAAAAATATAAGAAAATCAAATCATTCAATTAATACCTATGTAAGAATTTTCATGATCCAGTAGAGTTAAATAAACATATAAGTGGTCATATTTAATTTTGATATTTTCTATTAAAAAATTGGTAAAAATACACCATAAAATATGCTTCATTTTTTATGAGCCCTGAATGTGATCTGTATCAATTTACTGATCGCAACTATTAGTCTATTATTTAAAAATTTATCATATTTTTTTCGTCTTAATTTCTGAGATTTATTGGCGTATAATTATTTAAATTCTTAGTATCTGTTTTTTTAGGTAAAAAAGTGATAATAGTTACACTGACACAACGATGTTTCATTTTTGTATGTTAAATTTATTATTGAAATCATGTATTTAGTTATTGGATATCTTCTTAACCCATTAATGTATATATTAACCCTTTCCCGTCCAACACTCATTAAAAATAAATTATTGATTCGTTCATAATTTATAGATAAGTTTATTATTAGTTGTTGCTTTGAAATACACCAATACCTCTTAAGGCCTCGGAATTAAAGTATTTTAATTGAGCATAATTGGCTATAATTAGA